>JAZHYW010038137.1:0-31456 GCA_037355805.1 Ixodes ricinus
TTTGTTTTGCAACAAGTGATCAATACGAAACACTTTGTCAGCCATCACACAATCAGTCTGCTCGAAGTCCAAGTCAAGGAATCCACTTCTCACTCTACACTCCCTGTCCGAGATAAATCCAGTAAAGAGCTCCGAAACAAAGAATACAAGCCCATTAGGCGAGACCCCAATAAGACCTTTGAATGTGTTTGATGATATGTGCGGTGAATATGTGCTTCAATGAAGTGAGAGAAAAGACGGCACTTCACACTTTATCTCGGTGGCGTCAAAGATCACTCTTGTCGACGCATATTTTTGAGCGAACTCAGCTGGCATTGTTGCATCGATTATTTTTCTCGGAGCCCACAGAGGCAGGGTGAATAACTTAAGGTACATGAAATTTATATATGAAGTGCATATTTTTGAAACCGTCGACTGTGCAATGCAGAACCTTTCAGCTAAGTCGGCTTCAATCAACCCAAGGTCCGCACTAAAACCAAGAATCTCTCATTCTCGGAGCTTAGTTTTCTTTTACGACCACTGCCAGATTGGGTCGCACCGTCGCACTCAGCACGCAAGACATTTCACATATTGTCTCCTGGGTCTAGAAAACGAAGCAAGGCCACGAAGTGTTCTGGTGTCTTCGTCGGAGCCCTTGAAACGTTCGATGGCAAACGTAGATGTCCTTTCTTTTTCTTCGGCAAGCCTAGATGCCAGAGACTCTTTCACTGCTTGGAATTTGAGAACTGTGGCCTTTGCCGAACCGAGCTGTTGTCTAAGAGATCCGCACTCGTAGCAAAGATTCGAGATTTCTTTCTCCTACTCCTTGACTTAAGTTGCAAGACATTCCGAATCTGCGCATGAGGAGTTCCGGACAGTCGGTTCTAGTGAAATTTCAGTCGCTTTCTTGTCAATGCTACTTAGAAGTACCTGCATCCTGGTTTACAACGCCGTCATCATTCTCAGTAGGTTCTTGTGTTGGTAGCACTTGACACTGGTGGTTTGACAGTTCTCCTAAGCAGTGGCAGTGCACGCTGCTTCGGTGGCTTGTGAAGTTTGCACTGCTTGCGGAAACAACACACTGATGGCACTGCTGTGTCTCGGAGAAGATTTTTTTGCCGCTCGCTTCTCCAGGAATGAAGACACTTTCATTTAAATGGCGTGAACAAACGTTGTGTATTTGTCACGCGAAAATGAACCCTTTCATCTCTCTTGATCGCAATAATCCACTTCATGTACACTTCTTCGTGCCTTGAAAAGCGAGTGAGAGGATACCTACAGAAGATATAAGAAACGTCAGTACATAATCGACATTTTGTATGCCAAAATGACTTGCTAGCATAATAACAAGGGGAGCACGAGATATACAGGTCTCTGGTGCATACCTATTCTGAGCACTGATGGTTGTTGCACAATAAAGTAAAACAGATGAGAACCCTGCTAAAAAAGAACAGCGTAAGCGGGTCCCAGCTTTAAGCTGGGTTTTGCTCCAGCATGCCCAGTTTGGCATGCCGGTCATGGTGGTTGATCTGGTCATACTGGTCATGCTGGCTGGTCCGGTACCAGCTTCAAGTTGAGCAGTTTGGCATGCTGGTCATGCTGGTTGATCTGGTCCCAGCTTCAAACTGGGTTATTGCCCGAGCATGCCCAGTTTGGCATGCTGGTTATGTTGGTTAAACTGGTCATGGTGGAGGACTTCCGAACCATTTTACCCTGTTTAAATTTATACACAGGATAAACAAGCCAAGCTCTTCAGAAAAGCCAACTCGGCATCCAATTTATTGTTTTCGTACTGGCGGCCTGCTCACATGAGCTCAGATGCTACATATCCTCGGGGCTGACACAGTACTAACCGACGCACAGACAGTGGTTCTTGGTGTCCAAAAAAGAATGGTATTAAAACAAGATTGCTTATCTCTCAACACGTAAAATACTAGACATTCACCAAAAAACAGGCGGTAGCAATAGAAAATACTACACGGATGAGAGAAGCGAACCTGAGTCCCGCCAGTGATAGGGGCGAAACGGCCTCTTGCGTGATCGGCACAGAGCAAGAAAATCCGTGTGGCTTGGATGGCATTGGCGAAACTCCTCGGCACGAACGACATTCACGAGCACATTCAGGTTCGAAGACACAAAACGACGCCCGATTCGGGACGTCCAACCCCTTCCCACACTGAACGGACTGCCACTCGCTGTCTCCTCAAAACTTGCTTTGCTTGCACTGCCGTTCAAGTAGTCTTCAAACAATGCGCACACAACCGCTCCTTTCGAAAATCTGCGCAAGCTAACCTAACGTGTTTCAAATTCTTCATCCCTACCACTCTCTCTCTCTCTCTCTTTTCTCGCACGCAAAGGCAGCTCGCAGCGCGCCTGAAGCGCCCGGTCGTCTACCAAAAACGAGTGGACAAAGTGCATGACATGGTTTCATCCCAGCCCAAGCCAACCTTGGCTCGCGTGTTCCCAGTAATGCCAGTTCGATCATCTATAACCGACCTTGGTGTACGCGCTCCCAGCAAGACCAGCTTGACCACCACGATAATAAGTTCGACCAGCTTCACCAGCTTATCTCCCAGCTTGACCACATTGGCTCCATGGAAAACCAGTTTGACCAGTTTGACGAGTTAGGACCAGACTGGCTCCCAGCTACGCCAGATTAAATCTAAAACCAGATTCTAGTTAGACGATGCTGGTTTTTATTTAAACCAATGTGACAAGCTCAAATTCTAGCTTGCCCAGCTTCAACCAGCTTGATTGCCAGTTAAACGAGTTTTACTACCACATTGACCAGTTTGACCAGCTTATTTACCAGCTCGACCAGTTAGATTTTCGGGCTGTTTTTTTCCCAATAGGGAATGGTTCGCAGTATTCACATATACGCACCATTCGCACATGTTCTCGCCTGTGGCTCTAGCCGATATTCCAGTTGGAAGTGGGGTACGGATATGATCCTCCCTAAACAATGCACGAGTTACAGCATCACTACATTGGTAATACTATACTCCTAACGGGTCATCAAGAAAATGGATCGTTCTGCGCAGCATGCAGCCAAGGAAGTGAACCCACTTGTTTTATTCGCACGTTCAATATGATTGAGTTCACCGAACAGATAGCCACGTCAATAGTGGAGGAGGCAACACAACCCTGTCGCTAAAACCAGTCAGAGATTTTTCGCAAGTAAACGCACTTCTCGCGAATAGGTTGCGGTAGAAATGAAGGTCAAGGGACTGCCGTTAAGGTTTACAAAGTTGCTGTCCCCGCCCTACAGAACTCCTGCACACTGAAAACGCCTGTGTTCTTCCCCAGACTGCTTGCACAACATTCAAAAGTCAGCCTTCAAGCACTGTTCAAATGCGGGTCACCCCGACGCCTATCCGTGCTTCGTGTGCCATGTACCGAGCGTTTCCTCGAACTGGTTATTGTGCAGAATACGAAGGACAAATGGCATGGCAACTCGCATTGAAATCCTAATGATGTATAAGCAGTGTGACCCGAGTTTAGATTGTATTAGCGGTCGACTGCACCCGCTTCTGTTGACTCGTCGATGGAAAAAATCACTCCTGTCTTTGTCTTGTCCTTCTGATCACTCAAATAGCATTTACACACTGAACGTTTCTAACATACCTAGCTGGCGTCGCTATCGGTGCCTCAAAAACAAATTGGGTTGTGGGGATATTTATACAGCGTGCAGTTGGTCAGCCATTTAAAGTTGCGACGAGTCACTCGCTGTAGATGACCAATTTAGCCAGTGCAGTACAACCGCTAGCCTGGGGTCTTTAACGTGCACCACGCAGTAGTCATACACGACCGCACGCCGGTACGATGCTCATCCAGATGGAAACGGGCAGGGGTGGGGCTCGAACCCTGGATCCCTGGGTTCTGCAGCGCGAGCTTTCGCTCCACGCGCGTCGAGCTGGGTGTGCGCTTTAGCCCACTCGGCCACCGATCCCCCTATCGGTGCCTCCACGTTGCTTGGCAGTGCGGGACACAGCAATGTAAAGGCATCTAGCCGGAAGAAAACCGAGCCGACGGAATATACGAGTGCGTAGGAACGCGTCCGGCAGCGGTTGCGATCGACCTCGACAAGATGGCCCACCTAGTGTTCCTCGCGGTTAGTAGATGGCGCTGTACGTTTCGGAAGAGTCCTATTGCGAGCCTGAAAACATAATTGGGGGTCTAAAACCGGTCATGTCCGAGTCAAGATAATCGTTCCTTTATTACAACGCACGTAAACTGCAAAACTAAAAAAGAGCGTGACGCTGATTTGATATTATGCACTAAATAGTCACTTTTCACGCGGTATATTTAGCAGATCTCAATATGTTTCATACTTTTCATCACAGTTTGCCGTAACATACGCCGCCACAGCTCGTGTCTGTTAACTTATGAGACCTGTCATGTTTCCAATTCATTCAAGAACAAAATCGTATCATTATTCAAGCGACTCACACTGCTGCAGATGGCACGCTTCAGTCTCTCTGCAAGCGTTCGTCATTTTGCTGCAGGTATTTCAAGACACCTCGAGGACCGGAAATTAGTGGCAAAGATGTCAAAAGCAGCCACATCTCGGAAAATTTTGGCATGGCATGTGTGAGATTGAGGCTTCTATATTTATTTCTTCCAGCTCTTTAAATCCAACCTTGTGTTTTTGAACGATCGTTCTTTCGGAGCGAAATCCACTCTCATGTATTCACCATGTCAACAGGTTTTGTAAAGCCTAGTCAACAGGTTTTGCCCATGTCATGCCCTATTCAACAGGTTTTGTAAAGCAGCGACGTCACAAGTACGAGGTAAATTTTAAACGAATGCATTAGTCTTTTTTTTTCTAATATGAAGTAACTGGTTAAAGGTTAAACGATGACAGCTGACTAATCTCCTCGCCAAAAACTGCGACGGCTTGCGACGCCGTCGAAGGTGCGCCAGAACAGCGGCTGCGAAGCACCGCATTGTTATTGAGGACGACGCGCTCCCTGTTTATCGATCGCCGAGGAAAGGCACAGTAAAAGAAAGAGAAGTCACCTAGGAGCAAGTTCAAGACATGATGAACGATGGTATATTCCAACCCTCAAGCAGTCCGTGGCCTATGGTCATTTTTTTGGGAAATTCCGAGGAATAAGAAGTTTTCAGGAATGTCAATATTCTAAATGATTTGGATTATATGATACCCAGGCAATTACAGTCTTCAGGAACATTACGATATTTTGTCAAGAAAAGGACAAATTGCTAATTATGTAAAGGCAACCCATAAAATTCAAAGAAAAAATGTATTGCTCCGGAATAAAAATGATATGCGCTTAAAAGCTCGCATACTGCTTATTTATATTTTGGCTGTCATATAAAATATTTCCTGGAAACAATGTGATGTTTCTTGTTGTTTTTCAGCTGATATTCTCATCTTAGTGCATGCGCCAGGACGTTGATGTTCAAGAAAGCTGGGAATGAGACAGCCGTACCGCTTAAACAGGTTCTGCGTGGTTCTGCGCGGCCGATCAGCTGCTGAAAGCGGTGACGGTAAGAAAGAGGTATATCCACTTCTCCGCACCCACAACACGCTAGATGGGCTGCGCCATTCTCGATACTTCTTCTTCGACAAACCTGAAGGTCGGTTACTGGCAGATTGAAGTCGAGGAACGGGGCAGAGAAGGACAACCTTCGTCACGCCGAGCGAGCGTACGAGTTCAAGATGATACCCGGTCGGACTATGCTTTGCACCAGCAACTTTCCAGCGTGTCGTGGACACCGTACCGGCAGTATTGAAATGGCAGAGCTGTATCGCCCACCTTGATGACGTCCTGGTGTTTTGGAACGACCTGACGAGCACTTGTGACAACTTCAATCTGTTCTCTAATATATACGCACTGCCGGACTCACACTCAAGCCATCGAAGTGTCTGTTCGTTTATGAGCAACTGAAGTTCCCAGGTCATGTGGTTAGGTATCCGCTATCACGAGGCATCTGCGTTGCTGTGCTTTCCTTTGTGTTTTATTTCCGTGGCGCATCCGCTTTGACCTCGAGCGGCCGCGCCGGGTTCCCGGACAAAGTATCTTATAGAGCTTTGCGCACACGCCAGATTACAGCCGCCATTGCCGACCTTTTCTTGTCTTACCAAGATGCCGAGCCACTGATACGGGCGTTGATGAGCCTCCACAAAGGTCAACGCTGAGGAGAAGGACGCAATAAAATCTAAAATGACAATGACCGAGCCTTCAATGGCAATGATGAAGTGAAGTAAACGGAATAAGAGGAAACAAATACTGAAGGTCAGTTATGGCGGCGCCCATGTATAGCTACTGCAAAGCATCTGTTTGACGACGGCAGCAGCCAATTTAGGTTCCGTTTTCGCATTACGGAGTTTTAGGTGCCGTTTTTCGCGGTTGCAGACGCCACCGGCTCCGCTCCATGGTGACAGTTAAAGCTTTCACACTAAAAGTATTACTGGAACAAGCCTCCCTTATCCGTCCACCTCTAATCACGATCATGACACGAGTGCCAGCGGCGCAAGAAACAGCCGACGAAGCCAGAAGGTCTCCTGCAGCCAACTGCACCGTTCCAGCAGATTGGAATGGATCTACTTGTTGGATTTCCACCGTCGAACCTGGAAAACTGTTGGATAATCCTAGCCACTGATTATCTTACACAATACGCCCAGACACAAGTCCTTCCATGAAAAAATGCTCTGGAAGTCGCCCAGTTGTTCGTCAAGTCCATCATCCTCCAACATATGCGCTCCTTAAAGGGCCATTGAAAAGAAAAACAAATCTTTGTTGTAAACAGTCTGATTGGAGACACGCGTGTCAAAAAGAAAATTTACGCGGAAAAAAATTAGAACAATATTGACAGCGCTAGATTTATTTTAGTTGCGTCTGGATTATGGGCGCAAAGTCCATCGAGGTCACGGAATGGTCATACACTCTTCCACCTCAACGTGATGGCCAAGCCGATTCACTACAAAGAGGCGGGGCGTACGTCTCTTACTATTCTAAAAGAGCTTTTCTGTTTCGCCTAGTATTTATTTTTTGACACGCGTTTCCAACCAGACTAATCTTTGTTTAAATTATTTTCAGTGGCTTTTATATTTTCCATTTCAGATCGGGGGTCATCGTTCATGGCGCAACTGAAACAGAAGGTTCTTCGTCTGAGACACATCAAGCACCGCCAAACTACGGCTTACCAACCCCAGGCCACCGGACTGACGGAACGGCTCAACACGATATTGCCGACATTACATGAATGTAAGTGCACGTAGAGCACAACACGTGGAACGAGGTACTATCCATACGTCACGTTCGCCTACAACACTGCTGTAGAAGAGACCACCGGAGTGACACCATTCCAGGAGGTGCATAGCATAAAGATGACGACTCATGCTTGATTCGGTGATGCATCATCGAGTCAGTTGACGACAGAAGCGACGATGTGAATGCAGTGAGTCTAAGGGCATATGAAGTACGCAAGCTGGCCGACCGGTGTGGATACATGACCAACAACATGTCGCCTCCGGACGGTACAACTTTCGTGGTCGCGACGTCCACTTTCATCCCATTGAGACAGTGTGGATCTGGACACACATTCGCCACCGCAGACTCAGCGAGAAGCTGTTGAAGCTGAACTTCGGACCCTACAAGGTGCTTGATCTGCTCTGGGATCTGAACTAAGAGGTGATGCCCGACGGAACACGGACTTCATCAGGCCGCTCTCCGTGACATGAAGTCGTTGACGTCGTGAGCCTCTAGCTGTACTACGATCGAAGCACTGTGGACTGTGTTTCCGTACTGTGCTCGATAGGACTGTATTTTGAAGAAAATATTTTTCAAAGTACCGCTGATGCCCCGCCCTGCCTTACCGGGAGCCTGACGTAGTATCAGGAGTTTTCGAAATCTCTGCTCTCGCGCACCTTCAGCGCCTATCAAAGCTGTGCACACTCACCCTTGTCATTTTCCAAAAGGTAAAAAAGACGGCACGACTGGTGTCGGTGCGTGGGAATATATCCGGCAAGGTTTCAATTGTACGCCCTGATCACACGACCAACACGCGCCTGGTGGTCGAGATATCCTAGCATGACAGGAACGCCTGGTCGGAGCTTTCACGTGTTTACTAGCGTTTAGTTAGATCTTCGGGGAAAACGCACGTGATAAAAAGATTCACGGGATAAAAATACTCTCGAATTCACCTCTAACTCGTTTTCTTTTTCAAGAACCTCTTCAGCTTCACTTTAAATACCCATGCATTTAACAGGCACACGTTACGCGGTGACGTAAACGTACGTTGTGGTCTGCCTGATCGGGTTAATCAGATCGAAACGTCGGTTGCTGGTATAGCTTGTATATTTTAAGGACTGTCTAGAAGCTGTCAAAATAAACCTGATTGAACCAACACCTCAGAACCTTTGCTTTCTTGTTGTTTATCTTGTTTTTGTTTTATAATTAATCAGCAAGCAGGGTCGAGAGTCAAAAAGTCGGGGTTCCTTATGACATTCTTCATGTATTGCGACACATTCTGTGCGCGCCAATAACCGGCCACGTGGGTGAATCTTCCTCTTCCATATTTGTTGCATTTCCCGGTTCCATCTTCTGTGCTCCAGGCAAAACAAGGCCACCCCAAACTGAAAGGTGGGATACCGCTTCGTGCTCATGCATATCTGAAATCAACCGACAGTAATATGAGTAACAAAGATTATTCGACAATACAATGGGACTTACGCGTTGCATTGGATTTTTTCATCCCCTTTTCACCGCTTTCGATTCTTTTAGGACCTGTTACCATTCGTTTGCCACCGCTCCCTCTCTCGTTTATTACCCGTTTCAATTTTTTATGAAACCTTTCGAAATAAGTATGAGCCGTTTTTAGTGTTTTCTTCACCGCCTTTATAACTCGTGGAGGGAACCACATTCATCCACGGGGCGGCAGCTGAACTGGGCCGCATTTCAAAGCGCCGCGGGAGCTGCTCGTCTCTGGCTCTGCGCCAACTGTACCACGCTCGTATTGGTCCGAAGGGCTGAGGTCAGTGCGCGTTACCCTTCCACTACCTCCCCGACGCCTCGTGAGACGTTGAATGGGTAAACACGATACCTCCTCACCACACCACTCTCCTGACGAAGTCATGCATGGCGCTGAAAAAGGGACACACGGACCGACACCAACGGGTTTTCGAGAAAACAATCGTTCCAATGCTAACGCTTTAAGAAAGATATATAAAACTTGTGTAAAAAGGCAAAAATGCTTTTGATCTTTATACCTTATTTTTTGTATCACGTTAAGTCCGTCCGCAGTCTACGCTATGATCCGATGAAGCCAATCAAGCGGCAGAAAAAGGACATCGTCACGGCATTCGTTGCGTTTGTGCATTTACAAGCACCGTCTAAACCAATAAATCGCAGCAGAAAAACGCAAGATTGGGTAGCATTCCCTGCGTGTGATTGGTTTTGTTGGTGATAGCAAACACTCACAGGTAGTGAACACCGTGATTGTGCACTTTCAGCAGTGCTTGATTGGCTCCAGCGAATCGCAGCGTCAACTGCGGTCGAATTCCAACTGAAAGGTAGTGTAGCTGACTGTTCTTTCCCGTAAATAAAATGCGTTTTTTGCATCGGAGGATTTTCAAGAAGACGCGCCCTCTCAGTAGAAACATTTCGGGCTTAGACCTCCGATCTAGGTTGTCCGAACACCTCTACGCAAAACGAATGATTACGTCATCGAGGAAACATGTGCACGAGTGCCTCCGTACAAGCTGTCCCTTAGTCACAATCCCGCGATCCACATTTGAAGCATCTGTCCATCAGATCCCTGATCAGTTTAGAAGGGTGCCAAGCCGACGCCACTCTGTGCGGATAAACCTATTTATGCATATTACACGTCGCCGACTAAGGGTCACCTTCGGGCACATATTGAACGTCAGCACCACGTCAACGTTGGGATGAAACTTGCTTTTAGTCGGTCAGAACAAGAGTGCCCCGAAAGCTGACGCGCCAGTCGTGTCTACTATGTGACCCGCGCTGGTCCTCACTAGGTGACCCGGAACAGTCGGCTCTACGGCTTCTTATGTGGTATTATTCAATTAAGGTTTAAGGCGTTAGGCCGAAGGATAGATAAAAGAAACCTCAGGCCAATGTGTCGTCACAACCTAATGATGTCGAAAAAAATTCGACAACGACGATTAAGGAATTTTCACCTGCGTTTTGTCAAAACTCTAAGCTGGTGATTTAAGGAGTTTGAAAGGTAGCTTAGTCTACGCATGTGGATAGACCCAAACCAATAAAATCACACACGGGTTGTGGTCGCCTGACGTGCGAATACTATAGCCGACAAAGCCCGGTTTAAGCTCTTAGCCGGCGTCCCTCATTCTAACGATCGTGTGCCATAAATTATCCCCTCCGAACCGGTTTTCTTTCTGTCAAAGACAAAAAATGAAAGCCGTTTACAACTCCCTGTAACGCCGAATTAGAGCGCAGCTCTTGAGGAGGAGGGGAAGGCGCGAGGGAGGGGGGGGTCACGTGGCCTGGGGGTCACGTGACCTCGAGGAGGGGGGAAAATTTTCCACTAAATTTAGCGGGGAAAATTTTCCGCTAGATTTAGCGGGGAAAATTTTCCGCGAAATTTAGCGGGGAAAAATTTTCCGCTAGATTTAGTAAGGGAGAAAATTTTCGCTAGATTTAGCGAGGAAAATTTTCCTCTAGATTTAGCGGAGAACATTTTCCGCTAGATTTAGCGGGGAAAATTTTCCGCTAAATTTAGCGGCGAAAATTTTCCGCTAGATTTAGCGGGGAAAATTCTCCGCTGGATATATCGGAGAAAAGTTTTCCGCTAAATATCGCGGGGCAAATTTACCCATCATGGCATTCCGCGCGGGAAAATTTTGCGCTAGATTTAACGGAGAAAATTTTCGCTAAATTTCGCGGGCAAATTTACCCATCGCCCGCGGTTACGCCGACAGCGCGCCGATCAAGCCGGAAACGGGCGCTAAGTGCTGCGCTCTAAAAATGACCTAACGTGATCTACGAATAATTCGGTCCTCTGTTTTCGCATTCTAAATATATATAAATAAATATATATATATATATATATATATATATATATATATATATATATATAGAGAAAAGAGAGGAGGAAAGGAGGGGCGTCGAAGAGGACACAGCAACTGACACAATTAATATATTTGATTCGGAAAATATGAAGGTGGCGGCGTTCGCGTATGTTTGTAGTCGGAGGCATCAATTCCGCAAGAAGCGCTGCCGCCTCCTCTCCTTCTTGCTGCCGTCTCCTGCCGTTTCTCGTTTTTGGTAGGTTCGAGACTGACAACAACAGCGCCGTCCATGAGGACAGCCAGTGGAGCGTGTGAGTGGTTGTCCGCACACACGTGATGAGAAAATTCCGAGCCTCTGTTCAATGACGGAAGCGGAGGGTACCTTTCCCCCGGCAAACATACAAACAATAAAAAGCCCCAAGGCGGACCGGAAGGGAAGGAAAGCCCCCATTTCCGGTAGAGTATATACTATCAACTGCAGAAAACGTGTTCTGTGGGGACAGCCCTTAAGCATAACTATTCGAAACGGAATATTGAGCTTCATACGGAATCCTTCGTTTTTGGAGGGAGGTGGCTGAAAGTAATCTTGCAACTCACTTTCCACTTGATTGTGTCGGGGCTGTCATAAGTTGTGGTCTTAGCGCCGATCTTAGAAAAGCCATGCATCACGTGTTGGGGTTGAACGACCCGGCCAAAATAGGTGGTCTTGCTGAGGACGCACAGCTTCATTTGAAAAAAAAACAAAGATAATATAATCACTCGTGAATAAATCAATCTTACTCTAAGAACAAGATAAGTAGGTGAGGTAATTTTATGGTTCGCATAAATATAATTGTCTGTTAAGTAAGACTGCGGGCCAAATGGTGTCACCATAAGCTAAAAAGTCTGCTGAAACCTCTAGGGCGTCTATACAATTCTTTCTCTCTTTAGCTTTTAGAGTTTAGTGCCAATTATTTTGGATAATCTAATACACACGATTTCGAAGCTTACGAATCCACAGCCGATTGTGGAATCTCCACAGCCCAGTTCGCTCATGTTTTTCGCTACGGGAAGGGATCAAAGAGAGCGCCATGACGGACGAATGCTGGAAATGTCACCGCCCAGAAGCTGGATTATAAAACAGTCTAGACGAGTAGAAACTGAAGCAGAGGACGAGCCGAGAGCTCGTGGCGACAGAAGAGCCTCGAACTTTCACTTGGGTGGGTAGACGTAAGGCTAGCTGCCCTTGTCTGTACTATTTGATCGCTTTACAACGCGAACACTGATCGCCGCACCCTGGCGTTCAGCCTTCGAACGCGTTCGAAAAGTGAGTAGAGGCAATGGCGTCTTACTTCCCGTCTTCCCACTAATCATTCCAATCACAAATCACTGTTCTAGCGTCGATCACGTGCTCTCGTACTCTCCTTTTTCAACCGTTTCTCCCCTCATAGCCTGTCTCAGAATGAGGATGACTGGGAAGAGTTTCAGTCATTAAATTGTCTGGCCTCCAGTGAGTTCATCGCAGTTTAGACAATATTTTGGCTCCTCGTGCACCTGGAGCGTTCACGCGCAGCCCAAAAACGACAAATAGCAACAACCGTGTGCTAGAGATCGGGCATTTTGAATAAATGCCCGATCTCTAGCATCAGTGCCTAGACTTTCTGCTAACTTGGGTGAAATTTTGTAGCCATAGTCACGATCAAGCACTTTAAAGAGACTGGGAAACGTTAAGTGGGAAGGAAATGGAGGGGGAATGAGATATATGTTTTTACTTGCTTTACTTACCGCCCCTATATCAAGTATTCGAATATAGATGCATTCATTTCCAACATCGAAATCGTCCTCAGCTGTTCTTATTTGTGGTTTCGCTAACAGCATGCTCATTGAAAAGGACACCATGAGCGAGCGTCCTCTGAAGTGCTCATAGTGGCTCTGCACATAGTCCAGAGCTTCCACCTGCAGCGGTATGACAAGAAACAGATGGGAATCAACGTCGGTGAGACAGTACTGGCCCTTTTTCTCACTTTTTTTTATTTCGAGGATCTGTCTTATGAATATTTTTGTGTTTTATGCTTTTAGCTGCCCAAAGCTGAGACTGGTAAGCGAAAAGTATCATGCCACTCCGATCTATAGTTCGTAATATCGCTCAGTAGAGCGGAGAATCAAAATCACGATGTTTTAATTCGTGATTTTTGTCAAGACCTAAATCGTGATTTAATTTATAACATTTTTTTCTCGTGATTTTAATCCAACATTTGTTGAAAAATTTATAAATAAAACATTTTATTCGCCGTTTGTTTGAGAGTTTATGACTTTTTGTGTGCCTTTGATTTATGCTCTGCTGAATGATTCGGTGCAGTATCCCTCCCTTCTAGCTTCCACTTCGTTTGCCTGTTACGCAACGTCCTATCGCAAGCAAATCAAAACGCAAAAAAAAGCTTTTTAGATTAAAATAAAAAATCTTAATTCTTTCATGGCGGAGTTTACATCTCTGAAACTTGTTAATTAAACTCTACAGTAATTATTTAGTCCAAATTGTTATCCCTATTGGATCACTTGAACAACCATTCTTTTGGCTCAGAAATACACGCAGAAAGAAAGAATCTATTTTTCCTATAGCTTCGCTAATGTGAATAAAATAAATACGATTTATGTAATTTCCTTAACAAATGAAATTACTGCTTGTTCCAGCCTCCTGCTCGGAAACCGTTCAATTACTCCACGACTATATGTTTTTACACAAAAGCTACCCATAAAAGCGACGAATTTGTTTATGACATTTGTTATATTGACAGCTTTATAAACGTTGCGCGAACTGAGTTCTAAGTGTCTTACGGTATAATCGGTCCAGAGTGAATAAGGGCCTGGCATCAGCCAATGAGAACTCCGAAGACGAAATCAGGAAGCAAGCGTCATCATAATGGACCACTCCCTGCGTTTTTAAACTGTCCGTGACTCAAGTGTGACGAGTTCTCTTGACCCGCTTTTTAAGTACCATATCACGCAAAGTTGGTCTTAATGTAAGTGCTCAGATGACACTTGATAAAGTAATCAATATTTACATAAAAATTGCGATACCAAAATACAAAAAAAACAAAAAATTGAACGCCAATTTAAAGTGTGTTCCCACTGAATGCTGTATCTGTGGCATTGTTGTTTGATATGTTTTAGGAGACAACGAGAAACGCATCGAGGCGGTTTGGCCTTGCCAGGAGAAGACAGGCTTTTAGTCGAAAGCGGCACGCGGGCTTTTACGGTGTTGTATGATGAATACGCAAATGTGTTGTTTTCAACAAAAAAAAATACGAATGAACACGAAACATATAACGCAGTAATGGCGGATTGATCTATATAGGCTGGGTGGATGCTTTTTGCGAAACAGTGCCACCATCAACTCGATGTTGACCAATAATTTTTTTTCAGGTGCGTTTTAAAAGCAGGGTGAAAACGTCTTTAGTTTTTTTTTAACTCTATATTCAAATAACTCTAATAATTGAAAGTGTAATACGCACCATGCACCATCTATGGACATGTCTGCTGTAAATTGTAGCCAAAAAAGGTAACATACCTATTTTTTGAACACTTCAAAGGGCCAACCAGCCATCCGGTCAACGCTGTGGATTTTGCCTATCATTATAATATCAGGATTTCGCAACGCAAAAACTTTTACGGTATTTATAAACCACCGAGTTCAAATATACTTTATTTTTCGGCGAGTTGTAATATTTTCTGAGCGTATTTAACAATAACAATGAGCTGGTTCTAGTTGGACATGTTAACTTTGATGTTAGGAACGTATCTAAATATGGTGTTGCAGAATATCTTAGCCTGTTGTTGGGCTTTGGACTCAAAAACGTCATAGGAATTTCCCACAGGAAGAGAGTTTGTAAAATTGAATTACAGCCAGCTGCATTCATCATATAATAGTTAGACTCAATGAACTGAATTTTGCCGCAGGGATAATTAAACAAAAAGTAGCAGACCACCATTTTGTATCTTTAACTTTGTTTGGTGGTGCCCTAAACGAGGAGCGGATGGATCATTTTGTTGCAATGGCTAGGGCTCCGTGAATTTTTCGTGTGTGCCAACAAAAACTCAAAGAGTGCTCTCACCGCCCTCTGTTTGTCTTCGTTCCAAGCGCTTACGTGCCTAGTTTTCTTTCCTTCAGCCGGGTGGCGATCCCGTCGTGCGTGTCTAGTTTCCTGCTGCACATCGGGGCGGCAAGTGTCCTTGACATGTGTGTGCGTACCTTTCGTCAATGTGACCACCGATCAAGACAATGAATGTGTTCGTACCTTTGTTCAAAATTTTGTGTCACATCTGTGTTGTGTGCTAACATGTGTGCGTGTTCCTTTTGTCAAGATTACCAGCGATCGAGACAATAAGTGTGTTCGTACCTTTTTTCAAAATTCTATGTCATGTCTGTGTCGTGTGCTAAACAGCTTCGCTGGTCATCCACCTTCAGAGAGTGGAAGGGCTCATGATTTTTATAACATAACGCTAGATAAATTGTTTTTAGTATATTGAATATAATTGGATGGTGTAGATACCAATGCGATTTGGTGTGCAAGGTGCTGTTTACTGAGTCGCAGGTGCGATTCCAGCTTGCAGAATCGAGTGTAGTAAAGTGGGTGAGAATATCAGTGTTTAGGGTATCTAGTGCCTGTTGGAGTTGTGAATTTCATGATTGGGTGCTAATGGGGGTGAGCAAGCGTTTGCGGCGCTTGAACAGCTTCATAAGGTGGGAGTTGGGTTGATCCTTTTTGAGATCCGCATTCATGTTAGTGGTAGCCTGGGGTAGCGCTAGTCGGAGCGAGCTTGCCCAGGAGGCGTAATCAACGCCCGACTCTGCGTTCCGAATCCGGCGAAAGCGGTCCCAGTTTGATTGTGTGGTTATAAGCTTTCGTGGCTTGCGCATAAGTTAAAGTGTGATCTGAATAAGGTGATGTTCTGAGGGTGTGAGGCAAGACTTGCAAAGTGTCGGGGGATGAGGACCAGTGTAGAACGCGAGATCTGGTGTGTATCGTGTTTGTGAAGTGCCCATCTCGTGTAGGCGATTCCGGTGTACTGATAGGGGAGTATTTATGTTGCATGGTGAGTTCTTGCAGAAGCCGTCCTTGAAGGAGTATGGTGGGGTACCACAAAGTATGCGGCAGATTGAAATCCCCGCCAAGAAAGATGATACGTTGGGCTAGGAGTGTTTGGAGATACGTGAAGAGGGTAGAAAAACAAAATATGAATAAGGTTGATTTTAGATATTAATTAATGTTTGATGTAAAGAAAGGATGTCTGGATAGTAGGATAAGGCAGTTGTTTAAAGGAGGAGAGTGTCTGGAACGTTTTCAGTGACATGTGCACTGTCTCTGCGAATGTAGATGAAGGAGAGCTGCGTGACATCGTCGGCATGTAGACTGCGGTATTCCAGTATATTTTTGACATGAGAGCGGCGTGACATCGTCTGCATGTATACCGCAGTATCCCAGTATATTTTGACAAGTTTTTTTTGGAGAACAAAGTGTTAAAATATGTATTGTATTTGGAGCGATAAATGTAACAGGTATAATTTCTGAACAGACTATGACAGTTTCAATGTATCAGTGGGATTGACATGGTTCTAATTAGGAACGAGGTTCGGGAGAGATGAGGAGGGTAGCCGGTCGAAGTTTTGAGTTTTGCCGTCGACGGCTGCGGGGGCTTCGTGCCTGTGCTTGATGGATTGGGTTTGCTCGTCCATGGGGTTAAGGATGTTGGTGAGACTCTTGGTAAACGTATGTATAAGGGTGTTGAGTGATCCTGTGAGTGTGGTGATTAGTTCCTCGAGATGGGTCATGAGTTTGCCCTGGGAGCCGAGGCGCCTTTGTGTTGCTTGTTGGGCTTCACCAACTGCGGTGAGGGCAGGAGAGAATGGGGCGGGCTCGGCGGACAGCGGCTGGCTCACCTGTGTTATGTTGATAGCTGGCTGCAGAGAAGCTGGGACAGTGGAGGCTGATGATGTTGTGGTCCATGGTGTTGTGGCAGCCTGCGCTCCCGTAGGTAGTTGGTGAGCCGGTGTTCGCTGATTTCCCCAAGCGGCTGTGTGCGGACAGTCTTGAGGAGGTTTGATTTGTGCGGTGTGCCGGCTCGGTCGGGGGTACCAGACGGGTTGGGAGCGGTAGTGATACCGTAGAGCGGGCCATCTGTCGGTCAGTGTCGGAGGTGCTGGTGGATAGGTGCTTCAACAGAGACGTCATCGCTTTGTTTAAGGTTGTTGCGCATTTCGGCAAATGGGGAGTGGTGACCTTGCCAGTGTAGACACAAGGGTGTGCAGGAATGAGGTTCCGTTCTGGCGTGCCAGGGTGGTGGAACACGTGGGGCAACGTCGTTTGTGGCCCGGACAGGTTAGCGTACGGAACCCGTATTCGGGACAGTTGTTGCAATGATGAGCCTGACGCTTGTGAGAGACGGTAGCGAAATTCAAGGCGGCAGTAGTACATCTGCGTAAGGCACATGGGTCCCAATAAAGATGATGAAGGATGAATCTGTTGTGCCTCGTTCGCCTTGCGTGAATGATGTGTAGCTTGATAAGACTCCAGATCATTGATGATCTCGTCGAGGGTGACTTCCAGGAGATATTCCATGTATAAACTCCCCTGCATGGAGTTATTTTACGTAGCTAGGTGGGATTTAACGGGTAGGGTATTGTTTTGTACGATAATGCTGGTGATGTAAAGAAGGCGGTTTACGACCGCTTCCGTGATGGGTGCGGAAGACGGCGAGGCGGTCATTATAAAGGAGGTAAAGCTACACGTCGGCACATGCATGAGCAGGGATCTGTGGGGCTTGCAAGGACGCCGGCAAAATGTCAAGGGGCTGAGCAGCTGCGCCGCGGGAAGGATTGGGAGATGAAATATAACGGCGTGAAGTTTGGGGTTGGGGTTGCCTGGAAGATAAGATTCGTGAGGCTTTCTAGGGGTTATCCTTTTCCCACCTAGATCGTCTACCTCTAGGGTGATTTTCATGTCCTGACCCGGATTGGAAGCAGAGATATTGTTGAGCTGCAAAATGGCGGTGCAGGTATTAGCCAAATTGGGTCCGCACTGCTGTGGCGGCACCAGCCCTAGCGGAGCAGTCTCCGCATCATAAGATTAAACGGCCTGGAATTGGCAAAATAAAAGATGAGTGGGCAAAACATCGTACCTGGAGGGAGCTGTGCTTTTGCCGAAAATGATGTAGTTAGGTTTTGGGTGTATGGCGAAGATTTTCGGAGAATTTGGCTAGCATTTGGAGAGTGTGACGCCTACACTGCGTTCGAATCTTCGAGTTGAAGTATGTATATTCAAGCACATTAGGTTTTTTTTTAATAATACCTTTCACTTACATTTTTTTGTGTTTAACCCCTTGTCCAGATCTATTTGTTTAGTTCTTTTCTGCTTATAAACAATATTTTGTTTCTCGCCTAGAGACTGCAACACATAGCTAATACGACGTCCTAGCCACAAAATCCCAAAGCCCCTGGTTTAGTCGGCGGCAGCAAAATTACAAACCTGATGAGTGCCTTCTGACGACGAACGTTTCGCGCTGATCGACTGGCCCTTCTGGATTGCAGCGTCGGCTGTGGGCGGACTTAAAGTGATACAAAATAGATAAGGTATTCACTGGTGGCCATAGCCGATGGCATAGCTGCTCAGCGCGTGCTGACGGCGAGCTTCCGCAGCGCTTTTACAACGTGCATTCCACACGACCGAGATTGTCGGTCCTAGCAGCCTGTAAACGAGAGCGCTTTCTGCGCATGTGCTGCATTTTGTGCACTCTATTTGCCCCCCCCCCCCCCCCGCTCTCCTTTTGTGAGTACCTTAAATGCGCGGTGATAGGTTAAGAAACAGATGCTCTCGTCTTCATCACGAATTCATCGCCATTTGAGGGCCCTTGACTCCACGTGTGGCAAAGTGTTATCAGATGAAAAAACAAAAAAAGCGCTCGAATCGTACTATTTATTTGGTCCTTAACCTCTCATAGTATACAAGACAGTGAAGTTTCTTATACTTCTACGACGACGTATAAGACTACAGAGGCCGAACCTGTATTTAGGACAAACGGGCTGTGGTGATATTTCACCGGTAAACGATAACTGTATCCGTTTTCTCACCATTGAAACCTCGTAGGGGTTAGGTGGGGTAGTGTAGACATTTGGGCCCGTGATCTGGCAGTCGTCTCTTCCTTCAGGAATATTTTCTAGGTGTGTTCGAACTACCACCGCATCTATTTTCGCATATCTGGTGAGTGACAAAACAACAACACGAGCACAATTATTCCAGCCTGGTGGTTGTGAGTTATGGCATGTATATATACAGAGTACTTTATACTCAATAAATAAAATGAAAAAATTTCTTTAAAAAATTAATGAAAGCATCACTAATCTGGTTTATGCAGGTGAACGTCATGTTCAGGATACATACTATGGAAGGGTAATTGTCACGATAAGTCGAAAGTCGACAAATGAACTAAGATATGTTTATTTTTAATTAGAGAACATAAACCTATGTTTTCGCTTATGAAACTTGCTGAGCGTCATCGAAAACCAATAAATGGTTGAATTTTATAAAATCTCAGAGAACGTGGGAAGCACGGTGGAGCGCTAAAAATACAATGCGTGTAGCAGGTGCAACGCCACCAGTCCTGTGCGGTTTTTACGTCTCTTCTCATCCACGTCTTCTCACCACCAGCCCTGTTGCACGAGTGGTGGCTTCATCGCACCACAGCACTTCCAATGAGCTCAAAGTATTTCTAAAATGTATTGATTTAGTGTATTACGATGTCGCCGAACATGTCCCTAACTAAAACCGCATGTTGCATTTCACATGTTACAAAAATTAACGAATTTCAGATTTTTAGTCGACTTAGCATCACGAGTAGCCATCCATATCACGTTCACCTGGCCGTATATATCCCCTGTGGAAACCTCGTCAAGGTAGATTTCGGGGCTTTCAAAAAGAAATCTTTAAAGCCTTAAAATACACTCCCTGTATATCTAAACTTCGGAGTTTTTTGCCCAAGGTTTCCGTTTCATTCGACGGTCCAATAGGGCAAATGAATCAGTGCAATCAGTGCATGTCTACAACACTTATCGTTTTTGTGCCATTGCTCTCACCGGCAAAGCCAAGTGCGCACAGCGATGGCACCGTAAACCTGAACATTATTTTAGAGCGCCGCTCTTAGGCTCCCATTTCCGGCTTGAGCGGCGTCGCCGTTGGCGTCGGCGTCGGCGTAACCGCGAGTTGCATTGGGGAACGTTTTCTATAATAACGGCACACGGGACGTCACCACGCGTTTCATTATGGGTAAATTTACCCACTAAATATAGCGGAAATAATTCTCCGCTAAATGTAGCGGAAAAATTTCTTCGCTTATTTTAGCAGAAAAAGCCTCCGCTAAATTTAGCAAAAAAGTTCCACGCTAAAATTAGCGGGAAAAATGATCCTCCAAACTTAGCGGGGAATCTTTTCCCCTAAATTTAGCGGGAAAATCGTTCCCGCTAAATTTAGCGAAAAACTTTCCCGTGAAATTTAGATGAACAATTTTCCCGCTAAATTTAGTGGAAACATTTCCCCGCTCAATTTAGCGGGAACAGTTTCCCCGCTAAATTTAGAAGAAAATTTTCACCGCTAAATTTAGCGAGAAAACATTCCCCGCAAAAAGTAGCGTGAAAAATTGCCCCGCTAAATTTAGAGGGAAAAAATTCGGCTCTAACTTTAGCGGCATAATTTTCTGGCTAAATTAAGCGGGAAACATTTCCCTACTAACTTTAGCGGGAAAAAGTTTCCCGCGAAATTTAGCAGAAAATTTTCCCTGCTAAATGTGGCGGGGAACAATTCCGCTAAGTTTAGCGGGAAAAAATTGCGCTAAACGTGAGAGGAGGAGAAGAGGAGGGTACGGATGAGAAGGGCATACCCTCCTCTCTGTTCCTTTCCCTCCTTCTCCTCAAGAGCTGCGCTCTCATTCGGCGCTACAGGGCATTGTGAGCGTCTTTCAGTTTTTTGGGCGTCATTTGTTTAGTTGGTGATAGCAACCGCAAAAAAGACGATGAATGCGTTGATGTTACGTGTTATCGTGCTACTTGATTGGCTTCGTCTGAGCGTCGTGTCGGCTACGATGGAACTTACAGTGAACCGGAGTATATATGTATATTGCTCTTCAATGTTGCTATATTTCGCCAGAGCGGTACAAATAAAAAAATATATACGGTTTAAAGAGGGTGCGCGCTCCAGTGGCTGTTGCATCGCTAATCCGAGGCTGTCAGATTTGGGCCATGCATTTTGAGCATGCACTAAGAACAACTGCTCCGTTAACGCTCGGTTTGAACTCGAATGCTATCACACGCCTTCTCGCAAGAAACGAAGTCCACCCATTTGGTCGCTATATTTAGTAGCCATTCTGCCACGACGACGATCAGGCACGGCGACCATCACACATAAGGGATCGGCTGGTATTAAGGGTTTTATACGGCCTTACTTCTTTTCACTTCAGGTCAAACCGCGATCGACACTACGATACGATGCAGCCAATGAAGCAGGTCCAGAAGTGCATCATCACGGCGCTCGTTGTATTTGTGGGTTTGTTGTCAGCGGCTCAGCTAATCGCGCGGAGAAAAAATGAAAGACGTCTGCAGCACCCTGTAACGCCGAATTAGAGCGCAGCTCTTAAGGAGGAGGAGGGAAGGGTACTGAGGGGAGGGTATACCCCTACTCCCTCCTCCTCATCGTCCCCGCCACTCCTCCTTCCTTTTCTTTCTCCTCCTCCTTCACCTCGTCCTCCTGCTCCCCTCCTATTCCTCCTCCACTCCTCCTCCTACCTCCCTCTCCTCCCCTCCTCTTGCTCGCGCGGTGCATTATGGAGCATTTCACATGATGCACCGCGTGGAGAGGAGGAGGAGGAGGAAGGAGGGGATTGACTCCCCGCGCGGTTAATTATACTACACTTCCCATAATGCACCGCGCGGTTACGCCGACGCCGAGGCGCCGACGCCGACGCCGACGCCGACGCCGCTCAAGCGGTAAACGGGCGCCTAAGAGCTGCGCTCTAAAACACAGCCGCGGGATCGCGGCGCCTTCACTCTGCCTGATTGTTCGATGATATGAAACGCACGAAAGCGATGAGTACCGTGACGATGATCTTTTGTGCTCTGATTGATTGTCTCCACTGTATCGTAGCGTCAGCTGCGTCGGACCTAAGGTTACGTAAAATATACCACCATAAAATGCGAGTCTGCGAAGGAACGTAAGGGCGGATCACGTGTTGGGCTCAGTGATAGGCTATCTAGGCTACTGCCTCCACCCCAGGATGGGGATAATTCCGCTCACCAGGAAGCAAAACTGCGAGGAATTAACTGGGATCGGAAGTATGGATCGATGAAGACTACCGCAGACTTTAAATTGTGCGCTTCCTTCCACCAGTCTAATTAAAATTCTCGACACACTAAAGTTATGACTCGGTAGTCGAAGTCGGAAACACATGCTCCTGCTCAGTTTGGGTACTTCGAAGACGTCACTAAAAATACGTGACAATAGTTCAAATTAAATTGTTTTCCACCTATTACTGTAGCGTCACCAATGTTTTTATTTTCTTGAATTCTTCGTACAGACACACTACGCGACGAAAGTCATAATTATATTTACACTTACTATTATCCAGATATTTAGAAAATATAGTTGTATAAAGCATTCTAGGAAAACGAAACACGAGCATGAGATTTTCCAAATTGCAGAAACATATGCATGACAAAATATACTGGGAAATATTTGTGCACCAATTAAAGAAACAGACAAAATAAAAAAGTACAATTAAAGAAAAGCAGCGCAGCTTAATAATTCGATTGCTCCGATTGAAAAAAAAATTGTAGATAAAGAGTTATTTCAGTTAGGGTTAAACATAGAGTTTTCTATGATTCGGTTTCTTTTGATTTCTCTGATGTTTGTACAAAAAATAACATTGATTTTTTTAGGAATGTATTAATAGGGAACTGACACAGGGAACCCAATTTTATTGTTTTTTAGTTCATTGGTTTAGCCTGTTAAAAAGTATTAGCCTCTATTACAAGACATGGCGACATCGTTAACATGCTCTTTAAAAAGAGGAATGTCTTCTTATTCTAAATGTCGTTCCGGATGCTTTTCTCAGAGTGAAAGTAATCGAATTTCTGAGACAACAATCCTACGCAAGGAGCCAACGCCATTTACTAATGTACAGTGTGTGGACAATGCAAGGCCGGTTAACCATAATCTTCATCCGACTGGCTGGTGAGGCACGCAACGACACACTCCTCGACCAAAACAGATGGCTCGCACACTGCGATTCTTTTAACCAGCGTAAGTCGCACAAGACGCTTTGAATACCCTTTAACTTCATTTTTGGTAAATCGACAGGCCGAGACGCCGTAAAGAGGACCATACACCAAGACAGGAGCACTAAAGACAACTTTGGATGAATAAGGTACGTGTTCACTTCACAAGCACCCATTCCCCGCGACCAAGACAGATACTGCCACGTGTGTGACCAAGAAGAAACGCTTCTCTGTACATTTAGGAGATTCAGGCTTACCTTTGTACTTTGTGAAAAGGAAAGGAGGTCAGAATGACGTTTTCATTTCAGTGTCACCCTAACTCACACCCATACATTCTAGGTGGAGCTATACTGCACTCGGTATCTCGAATATTCTACCTTGAATGTTCGGGAGTCAGCTGGGTGCGAGACTGACCAGGCAAGGTCATTCTGGCCTCTTTATCTTTTGCAATCGAGGCAAGAGTAAGGTAAAATCTTCTAGATGTACTGAGAAGTGTTCTTTCTTGGTCACGCACGTGGCGATATCTACCCGAACTACAGATTGAAGAATGACCCAGCGAGCACGGCGTACACCCTAGCGTCAAAAAGAAGCAGCATAGCACAAGGTAAGGTCAAACGCGCTTCCGGTCCCAACCACGTCAGCAAGAGCATACTAATCAACATGCCAAATGAATCGAAACAAAAACTGCTGAACTGATTCAGCACTTAAAAAAGAAGGAATAGTGCCCGACAGCTTGAAGGTGTGGTGTTTCTCGCCCATCCCCATGTCTGGTAGCACAAACGACCAATCACACAACCCGTGTCCCTAACATCCACAATCTGTAAACTCATAAGACGCATGATACTGGCATGCTTCTAGTGGGTTTTTAAACTGTAGACATCTACCTTTCTGCATAAACGGAAGTAAAAAAAACAACATCGGGAAAAAAGTCCGTTTACACCTGATCTCTTAGACATAACCCACATTTTCCTGCATATTAAACAAATATGCACCCTTGCAACCAAAGGCGTTCGCAAAGCACTTAATACCAGGAGTAATACCTTCGCTCCAAAAACAAGGCATGCATGGAAGACTCCTTGTTTTTACTTCAAAGCATTCATCAAAAGTAGAATTAACGCCTTCAAAGTCGGTAACACCAAAGGGCGAGAGCGTAGCAACATCGGAATTCCACATGGCTCATTGCTGTCGTCAGTTCTCTTTAACCTTGAGATGCCACCCCTTCCCATGGAAACTGAAAACCATCACTTGTGTACATTTTACCGAGTAAGTTCATGACACCCACTATTGTACTAACATTGGCCCCACGAAACTTCAACAAACCCTTTTGCAGAAAGGACTTGACATATTAGAAAAATAACTAAGTGACTTCGTCTTGAACTATCACCAGAAGAAGACAATTATGTGCTATTGAAAAGGAACCACGCTTCAACATCTCTCCAACTCAGATTTTATTGAAAAGCGATCGGGAAAACTGAAAGAACACTCGAGTGCTCGTAGTCTACTTGAATGGAAATAAGGATCCAACGTCGAGGCTAAACTACGTCACCAAAACATGGAAGTGAGAAGTTATGACCAATACGTTGAATCTCTCACCGCATGGGAAACGCGGGAAACACGTTGCTGAAATTTCTCGTGCGAATTGTGCTGATTTCCAGAGTGACATCCGGGATTTGCCACTGAAATCACAACGAAAGACAATGAGCACGACGTGAAACAGTGCGTCATTGCTGGCGGATTATTTCGGTCTCGCACCAGTCACCTAGCTGTGTTTGGAGATTTGTGTTTGTCCTTTGTCCCTCTTGTCCCCCTTCTCCAGGGAATTATTTTCATCATTCTTGTCCAGCTCGCTTGCACCTTAGCATTTAATTGCATTAAAATCATAACCTTAAATTGCAAGCTTTACCCTTGTTAGTGTTAGACTGGTGGGGGCTGATAAAACCCGTTTGCTCTACTGACGTCTAAACCCTGGTTAGCTCAGTTGGTAGAGCGCTCCATCTGTAATGGAGAGGTCCCGTGTTCGATACCCGGACCAGGCGGAGTTTTTCGGTCGCGCACCAGTCACCTAGCTGTGTTTGAAGATTTGTGCTTGTCATTCGTCCCTCTTGTTCCCCTGCTCCAAGGATTATTTTCATAATTCTAATGAGTTATTTGATTAGAAGAAAGCTGTCAAGCGTTTATGGCGTGAAAACTAGCGAAGAGAGTTGTGAGCACTGCGCGGAGTGGTTTGTCGCTTTTCGCGAAGCGCTCCAGGCATGCGATTGTAGTCGCTGGTGCCACCAAGCACCTTGAAGAAAATAATATTGCGCCTGGTGCCAAAAGCGACATGCCTGCATGATTGCTCGAACAAGAAAACTGAAGCGTAATGGTGGTGTATGCGCAACCCTGATCCCTACGTGGGAAAAAGGCGAATGCCGAACATGGGAAGGTTGCACTTGAGTACTAAACACGCGACGACGTCGCGTGCTCTGTTCAAAGCCCAAACATAAAGAATGTAGTCAAGGGCGTGATGAACGACAACACAAAAGTAGTAAAAAAGTGTATAACCTTTTGTATCAATAACTTCAACTAGGTTTTTAGGAAGGAACATCCCCATGGAGAACTAGGCATCTCAAAATTTTATTTACTACGAGCAAAAAGGGTAAAAAAGAGTCCCGCGCACGAGGTGGGCGCATGCATAAATTGCATAAATATTCAATTGATTTTAACAGCAACAACAAATACCTCAAAGAAGACCTTTACTGAAGACGACCTCGAGCGTATCTACCTGTGCAGCACTCCATAAAACGATTGTTTCTTGCGCCGTTGCGAAACGTGCCCCAAAATGCAGACCATCTCGCTGCAGTCGCTCCATCTCGACGAGAACGAAAATATCTGTTTCGCGTTATGGGACGCTGGCGAACTCGTCAAAATATTTTGAACACTTCCGCCCTCCTGAGGGTAAAAGAGTTATGGTGTGAAAAGAATATGAGGCATACTCATATTCATGACATTCACCGAAGCCTTTTATGGGACTCAGAAGCCATCACCCAAGGAAGAGATGTTACACTTCGATTTTCCGGACAATTGAACAGTAATCTTCCCAAACGAAATGCAAAGTTTTCAATGCAAAAAAATATGAAGTGTGTCATTTTACATGTGTGGTTACGTCCAGGCATGGACACTCAAAACATTGAGGTTCTCAGCGATGACACGACACATGACACAGCTCACGCTCTTCAAACCACGGAGGCCGTGGAAGAGTATGTTGATGAACACTACCCAGTATTTTACGAAATAATTTTATGTCAGACGGAGCGGCGTTGGATTTCAAGAATAGCTTCCAGTTGCATGATTTTTCTCGGAAGATGAATGGATCGGCAAGATGGATCTTCTCTGCCACTGAACACGGAAAAAGCACTTGTGATGGAGTAAGTGGTGTTCTTAAACACCACGGGAAGCTCACCAACTTCACATCTTCGCTCAACGCAACGATTGTCACCGCTAAGGACTTTTTGGAAGTGCTGCGTGAAAAAGTAACATATTTATGCATGTTAATCCTGTCTGTGGAACGGATTTGAGAGCTCTTTCTGCGGTGAAGCAAGCAGAGTGGACCATAGTTAAACCTGTAAGAGGAATCCAGGCATATCATCTGAGGAAATCATTATATTGGCACGAGCGACAATTGATGAGGCGATAACGACTGAATAAACTAAAAGTTTAATAGGGCGAACTTGTGCTAAAAACAAAAGGAAACAGAAGATAACACTAGAGCGTCGCAGGTGTCGATGGCAGCGTAACAGCAGGATCGTACACTGCGGCGAGACTGACTCCGACTTGCCTCGTGGAGCCCCTTTTGTACATGCGTGGACTTCCGAACAACCAGCGAAGAAGTTTCGGTGTGTAAAACATTCTAACCTCGAATTAGCAACACGGTTCTCGAATTCGCCAAGCATCACATTAGAGTCAACAAAAATACGTACCCCCGGCCAGGAATCGAACCCTGGATTTCTGGGCGGAAGGTGAGCACGATAACCGCTAGGCCGCGGCCGCGCTGCCTACTTCGCCAGCTGCGCGCGCGGCAATATGCCGAGAGGCGGGATGTATGCATGGCCACTTGTGTGACTGAGACTTTTAAGCTTATGTATGTATAGCTAGCGAATTTAAAAAGTGGGGCAGTTTTGTTTTTAGGAATTGTAGGGTAAGTAAGGGTGAATGATTGATTGAGTGAAATCGTATCTTTTTCGCCTGCCTATTGTCTGGTGAACCTGAGGCAGGAGGGGAGGGTTGTGAGGGTTGTAGGGAGAGGGGATTATGATGATGATTATGTTATATGAATTGATGGACCCCGAATGTCCTGATAAAACGTATCAGTGAATCCAGGATTCGCTTTCTGTGTTGTGCCTGTCCTTTTGGATTGGTCGAGGCTTCTAAATTATTTGGTTTCGCCTCACTTGTTTGCGAGGCCCATGCGTCTTGTCTGAATTTTTCCAGACTCTTGCAGAACCATAGCATGCATGTTGTTGTCAGCAACCCTCCTGCGATGCACTTCTTGTACACAAGGTGGATGTCTTCATTTTCTTTTTCCTCTTATTGTAGATGTTGCTTTTCTTCTCGGTGTTAAGTCTGTACCGGTCCTGATTCTTTGTAATCGTACATTATCCCACCTCATGTACCCTTGCGGGATTGGGTCTTCTACTGGCCGTAGAACGCCTTTCAGGTAGAGTTTTCACTCTTTTGCCAATTCGGCTCTTTCTTATGGGTCAATGAGAGTTCCCTCGGTTGCTTCTTCCAGATAGGTCAGACCAGTTGCAGAGCTGGTGCTGCTAGCTGCCTCTGCGTCGGCAAGAGCCGACGCAGAGGCAGGAGACCAGATTAAGGGTTGGCATATTATCTTTATATATTTGTAAAGTTAATTTAAAGATGGGCATATTGATATGCCTTGTGGAGTATTATAGAAGTTAGTTTATTTGCAAAAAAGAGTGTATATATATTGTTGTTGTGGTTACACTTTATTAGGATAAGGATGGCGCGACGGCCTGGAGGGGACGGTTTACAGGGGGATTAAAGAAAACGAAAATTAAGGTTATATTTTTCGGTCAATGCCCGTCGCGCGCGCAAAGTCCCAGAGGGACAGCAGCGTCTTTTTCGCACAGGCACTACTCTTGGGGTTAATCCAGTCCTCGTAGGCACGCACATTGGGGTCTAGAAAACGACTCCGTTCAGTTTGGAGCCCCGCACACTCCCACAGTAGATGTCGGACCGTAGGGGGAACGCCTGTAGTACATGTAGAGCAGGTCACCGCCGGGCTGGGAGCTTCGGTTGACTGCGCTGACTCGGAGTGGGAACTCGTGTGTGAGGTGGATGTATCGCCTGGGTATTCTGTAGCAGGCGGGCGCCCTCTCTTGGGGGTGTAGGCTCTCCATCGGGCCAGGACGTCTTCAGTAAGAGCGGCCCCGGTGCGTGCTTTATGGATGAGCACTTGTGCACCTCTAGGCAGACCTCTCGGTAGGGGTGAGGGGTTGGCTGGGGTCTGCTCCTGGAGTCTAAGGCGATCTGCCTTCTTGGCTGCGGCCTTTTTCTCCCAGGGATCGGGGTCGAGTGGTGCAGGTGGGACCGAAATATCCGGGTCGGAGCGGATACTTGACTGCGCGCTCGCACACGCATGAGCGGCCTCATTGCCTCGGCCGCCCGCGTGTCCCGGTACCCAATCCACCCGCACCTCTATGTTGTGGGTGGAGAGCAGTTCAGCGCATAGTGTCTTAATGCGCTGGCAGAGGGAGCCCTGACGGGGTGTGAGCCCAAGCCTAGTGACGGCCTCTCTGCTGTCCGTATAAACCAGAACCCGGATGGGTTCAGGGGAGCTGGCTTGAGGTCTGTTGGCCTTCAGATGGGCTAGTGCCAGATGGATGGCATCTAGTTCAAGGCGACAGGTGCTGGGGTCTTGTGCGTAGTGATATGTCTCGGCATGCGCGTCAGTGCCGGTGACCCAGGCAAGGGTGGCTCGTTGGGTGGCTTCACACCAGGCAATGTCGGTAAAGATGGCTGTTGGTGTTCTATCTTTCCGGTCGGCTAGGGATGCTCTTTCCTCTCGATGCTCTTCCCGGCTGGTTCTTCGGGTGAGAGGCTTGGGGAGACGCACCATGAAGTCTTCCCATGGAGGGACACTCTTGAGGATTGGGTCTCGCGGCCTCCGTGGAGAACGGCGAGGTACTTGGTGTTGGTGAGTCAGGAGCAGCTGTCCAGCCACAGAGGATAACCGTCGGCGGAGGTGGCCCGCGTTGCGAGTGTCAATTATCGCTTGGATGGGAGGAAGGTCGGCATAGCGGTGCAGATCTTCCGTGCGAGCATGACGGGGAGGCCCGTAATGGCACGGAGGCACGCGCGGTGGAGTACTTCCAATTGGGAGATTTGCGCTTTTGTGAGGTCAAAGCAAGCAGCTCCGTAGCAAGCCTTGGATGTCAGTACTGCCTGTGTGAGGATACGAATAGTGCGGGTACCTGCTCCCCCGAAACGCGTGGCAATGCGTCGGATGAGATGGAGATGCTGTTTCCACGAAGCCTGAAGTTGGCTGAGCCATTCCCGGGCGCCTCCTTCTTCATGAAAGGGAACTCCGAGAATGCGGATCCAGCGCTCCTCTGGTCGGTGGATGGGTTTCCCTGCGAGGGTCAGACTGACTTGCGCCCGGAGGTGAGGAAGGCCGCCAATTAGTAGGACCGCAGTCTTCTCTGGTGATGGCTTCATTCCTGTAGCCGGTAACCACCGGTCGAGGGTGTCGAGGGCCTTTTGTACAGTGGCTATGGTGGTGTGAGTATCGAGTGATGCATCGCGGGGATCGACCCAGAGAGTTATATCGTCCGCGTACATCGTAAGCTGCAAGTGCTCTATTTTCCTGAGTTCCTTTGCCAGATCCCGCATCACAAGGTTAAAAAGGGAAGGAGATAAGATAGCACCCTGTGGAACACCACGAGAATTTTGAAAATTTTTTGGCTGTTGTGCTCCGGACGAGATTTCAAAGGTTCGGTTGTGTAGGAAGCTCTTGATAAAATTAATCATCCGAGGGGTTGCCCCGCATTCTTCGAGTGAGTGAATAATCGCCGAATGCTCTACGGTGTCGAAGGCCTTTTGAAGGTCAACGGCAACTAGGATGCCCGGGACAATATTCGTTCCGTGACGCTTCTTCCCGAGAAGATTTCGGAGGAGATAGAGGCTGTCCTGTGTACATAGCCCAGGTCGGAAGCCGGTCTGAGCTACGTCGAAGTACGGGCTGTCTTCCGATTCTTCGAGGATGTATGTGAGCCGGGTGAGAAGCAGCCTTTCTAGGAGTTTACATAGTGTCGACGTAAGAGATATTGGGCGGAGGTTCTGTATCCTGTCCGCTTTCTTGCCCGGTTTTGGAATGAGGTGAACAACAGAATGCTTCCATTCTCCAGGGATGACACCTGTTTCCCATACGTGATTGAGCTCGGCTAGTAGTTTCTTCTTCTCCGGTTCGTCCAGGTTACGTAACATACGCCATGTTATGCCATCTTTGCCCGGGGCGCTACGTTCATTGACAGAGTCAAGAGCGAGGAAAAGTTCCTGCATTGAGAAGGGTGCATCTGGACCGCTGTTGCCTGCTTCTTTTGGAGCGTAAAGGTTGCCTGAGGTGTCCAAGCCAAGTTGAGGGAAGAAGTAATTTGCTGCTTCCTCTTCAAGTTGCTCAGCTGTAAGGTTAGCGGCAAGTTGGATGTTGCGCGCTATGTTGGGAGTCTTAGTTTTGCCCCACAGTGCCCGGTGTGTATACCAGAGCTTCTTGAGGCCAGTGCGCTCGTCGAAAGAGGCGCAATGTTCGAACCATCTGGATCGAGAGAGGCGTTTGGCGTAGCGTTTGGCCTGGGCCGTCTTCCCGCGTACACGAATGAGATCTGAGTGGAGCTTGCCGTTCCGAAGGTATGCTTGGTGTAGCTCCTCCCTGGACTCCCACAAGTTGGATAGATGTTTGTCCGGCACTGGATCTTCTGCATAGATTTCGTGGAGCCTGGTGGCTGTGTTTGCTGCACGGGAGAGGCGCCGTACGACGGGCACGTCATCTTCAAAATCCTTGACAGCTTGCCTAAATGCATCCCAGTCAATGGCTTGAGTCTGTTTGGTTCGTCGAGCACGACCTGTAGTATGTATTTCTATCCAAATGGGATAATGGTCGG
>JAZHYW010038138.1:0-47703 GCA_037355805.1 Ixodes ricinus
TCCCAGGAAAAATATTCAAGTGCTGCCTACGTTTTTCAGTAATGTCATTATCGAGGAAACATTTCTCCAGATTGAATTTTGTAAATGCGTTTGGTGAGTGTTTCCTCTTGGAGAAACTTTGAGTTGAGTTGGTCGTCCCGACTAATCCGGTTTGCATAATGATTCCCGAAAAGAAGATCTCCCGGAACGGTCAACATTTCTCCCTTTGGTACTCCCTTCAACATGACGTCTTCGGACGATTTATTCCAATTCACTTCTAAGAAAACTGCTATGACTTTTATTATTTTATTCTGTATTCAGACCATTGGCTCCTGGGTTAAGGTACACGACTGCAGGCAGGCTTATTGCATTACCTTTTAGAGAAGCAGATGTTATAAGATCAGAGATAAATAAAATATAAAAATCACCTTCTGGCATTGACTTAAAGAGGAATCGATCTAAAACTCCAGCCATTTCTTAAGCTGCTGATGAACGTTAACAGTTGCTTTGAAATTTTCTCCAGTACTTTTCTTTAAACTTTTTCAGGGGCCCTTGTTTGGTACAAGGCAACCAAACGCCTACGGTATTCCTTAATATATTTCCGATGTGAGATTGACGCCGAAATTAAAGTAGGTCCAAACGCAAGTTCTTTGCCGTTGTTTTTGTTGCCTTACATAGGAGGGAAACCAAGTTTAGAACGGCAGTTCGTTTTTGTTTTGTTTTAGTAAGTGATTCTGACAGCTTACGCGTAAAGCATCTTGCTCCGCACACACTATTTTTGGATCAGTGAGTTAGTCATGCTGGGCAACCTGGTGATCCAAGGCGTTAGACCGGGCTTCCCGCTTATGAAAACGTCTGTGGTCATTTCCAGCGCGAGGGGGCCAAGCGCACTTGATCACGCGAGCGGCGCTCCCCCCACTGAAAAAATGCCGGCGCAGCGTATGCGCTGCGGCCAGAGCCGTTTGTACTGAGAGAGTTTGGCCAATGGACAGAGCTTGTTGCCCGCTAGAACCAGTGGACTTTAGCGATAACACAAAATGGCGTTACTTTTTTGCCTTCTTTATTCCTGAGAAATCGCATAGAGTTCCTATGAGCCAGAGCCCCTTTAATGGCGGACGGAAGTAGTCGTCCCCCAGTTGCCAGACTGCGCTGCTCTGGTTACCAGGCTGTCAAAATCTCCTTAAGAAGGTCAAACAGTCTCAGTATAAACGGCTCTGTCTGGGGGCTTTTGGCCGCGGCGCGCGGTGGTAACAGTCAATAAATTACTACGTGTTGTTGAACCAGTGCATTGTGTCATTCTTCCAGTCGGGTAGCAGCAAGGGAAATTCCACGGTCGATCCTTATTATGGGTAAGGAACAAGTTAGTATTACACTGCTACGTAATACAAAAAGAAAACATTATTTAGAATACATCAAAATAAAATTATCACGGTACATACCCCAAAACATTAACTGCGCTCGACTGTTCTATCCATTTTTTGTTCCGCAGAAAATTCTCACAATACTAAGGAATGTGGGTTCACGTTAAATAGGTCTAAAACTGAACCAGTGCGTTAAGGATAAAAGAACTCCTCAAAAAATAAATTCTGATGACGCTGCCTTTTTTGTATCTAACAGAGTGGCAATTTATTGTGTAACGTAAAAATTGTACACCATACCTAAATTAGCTCTGTAGCAGTCGTAAAGTTCTGAACGGCATCAGTACAACCAGCTTAGAGAGAGAAAAAAATCATTGCCGGATCCATCATTAGTTGGATAAAAATTCGTTGTTTACATTAACACCAATTTAATATGCCTGCCCCGGAAGTTCATGATTATGCTAAAAGCTTACTGGTTAATTGAAGGGTAAGTATAAAGTTCCCGGTATGTTCAGGAATTCCTATTTCCGCTGTCTACATATGTCACGTTCCTCGGAGTACGCTAGGCGTATATTTAGACACTTTGTAACGCTTCGAAAGAAGCAGAGTTTTACATATATGGTCGTGTTCTCCGGCGAAAGTTTAGGATAGAAACCTGGCAATCTAATTGTGCTGTTGAGTAAAAAAAAACAAAAAGAAATCTTTGCCTTTTTATTTTGGTGAAGAAGGAAGGGCAGCGGAGCTGTACTCTGTGGTGCCATCTAGGAGCGACGGCGGTAACCAGACAACCGGCTTGTCTGGCTACCGCTGTCGCTTATAAATGGTGGTAGCGGTCCAGAGGGTTGTGTCGAGATTTATTTGTCCACGGACACGAAACTGGGAAACTAGCTCTTAACAACTCTGCTGTAAAGAAAAAAATAATACTTACAGTTTTCAAAAACGAAAATGCTTAAACTATTTGGTCGTGCCGAAGTCGACGTGGTGTTCCCAGAACCAACCCCGCCTATATAGCAATCGGGTTTCTAGCATACGCATTTCTCGTTCAGTCCTTATATTAGCTGGAAGGGAAAACGTAAGTGTGAGATGGTTGCCTTCCATTACCTCCTTTTTTTGCGAACGCGCTCATGCAATGAACCGATCTCATTACACGTTCTACGCATGCGTGACGCCGCCATAAATATATTCTCAGAAGGTGGGCGCGAGTGCACGAGACAGCTCGTGCCGCTTCGTGCTCCGCTCGTGCAGGCCCGCAGCGCGGTTGTCGCGCCTACAGAGAGACTAGACTCCACAATGCATGGTGACAGCGGTGACGTAACGAAGCCGGTTGGTGATATTGGTCTTTTGGATAAAATCGGAAATCTACAAGTTCGTTCTTGCAGCTTTCTACCTAGTGGGGCATTTCTAAATTCAATCAACATGCTTCATTAAAAAATAATTAAACGCTTCCATGGCGTTCCAAGTGTTTTTTTTTATATCATATTTGTTTTATTTTTAAATCAGTTTGGTATTTCTTGCTCAATATATAGCAAACAAAACAACAAATGGGGTTTCCGTATCTTTGAAAATGAACACAACCGGTTTCATATGTGCCGCCAGACGCTTAGGGAATAGCATGGGAATGGCGAATTGTCCATACAACTGCACAATACGTTAAAGGAAGATGGGGCACTTCTGCATTTGCGAAAAACGCTTGAATTGCGTTCATTTGGCCTCTAGAATAACAGATATTACAATTATATTTCAATGCGACGCGCCGGAGAGCCATAACAGCAATTTCAAAATAGGGCTGAAGCCCCGCCTCCCCAGCCTTGGGCAGCCAAAAGATCCGTCGATGACGTCACGTACAGCGACATTCTTTCGCGTTTTCTCGCGTTTCAAACTACCTTGTAGCAAAAGGTTTGGGTATTCGGGTTCACGGGGTAAAAATACACTAGAATTCACTTCAACTCATTTTTTTCAAGAAGCTCCCATCTTCCTTTAAGGTATTTCTGCAACAGACCATTGTGCTGTGCCCACAAGCATCAAGGAGAATGCAGGGATTGGTGTTCCACGCGCCACACGCGCACGCCTTTCCTGTATAAAAGATCTGAAGTAAATAACCAAAAGAAAGCATTCACGAACGCGCGTGCAAGATGCCATTTGTTTTAGGTTTTTGCTTTGGAAAAGTTACTACTGCTGAGGCCAGCACGTGCGGCGCTGGAACACCAATCCCTGCATTCTCCTGATGCTTGGGTAAGACAGCAATAGGTCATAGTGTTGGCGTAGTTACAATTTAAACTTAAGAAACGTACGATGTGGCGAGTCCCCGGAATTCCGTTATCGCTCTACGGCCTACGAGATTACTATATTAGTAATGATAATTCCGAATAACAAACCACGGCTCATAATACTTAAAAACTAAAAGCCACGCGCTCATTTTGTTTTAAATCCCAGCGTCTACAATACGTTTGTCTCAATATTTTCTGTCCAGCCCGCCTTTAGACTTTGCCTTCGGCTCTTCTGACAAGGCGATATATAATCAATTAACACTATACTGTGTTCCAGTTTTCAAACAAACATACAGGGCGTTTACTGACTACTGTCCATGGCACCAAGCACAAGAATAAATCGACAAAGTTAGCTTGAAGTTAACTAATGTTACTTCCGTTTGCGAGTCTCGGCGGTTCGCGTCAACGGAAACACGAAAGTCTGCAATCACAGCATTCCTGGCCTCTCGGTCTTTTTCGCCCCGCTTCCTGGCCCAATTATAGAAATTTCCCGTGTTTTCCGCGTCGTCGTCACATTGGGAATTGCTTCCAACACCTCCACTTGCTGTTGCCGTGTGCTTCTATTCGACGTACGTGCTCGTTTGTGCTTTCGGTCGATTTATTTTGTGCAACTTCCGTCCTAAATCTTATTTTCTACGAACCCAGCTACCCAGTAAAGCTAAACTTCATTGCATTTCCCCTTAGTCACCGCATTCCTCGTAGCGTACATTTTGTCTCGCTTTGTGTAGCACCCTTTCTCGTGCTTAAACCCTTGAACCCCTTGCATGTGTACCTAAGTTATGAAGTCAATCTTTATGTAAAGGTTGGAAATAAATTATATGTAAAAGAGTAAATCAACATTTCAGATGATAATGGCATCATAAAGTGCTTTCCCAGCTTCCTTCAGAGGGGAAAGATGTCTAAAACCCGGAAGGCTAACCATACGATAGTAAGAAAAAATCCGGCGTTTATAATTACTGTTAATAATAATCAACGCTTAAGGCTATGTATACTGTACCAGGATATCTAAAATGGAATTTTAAAACATAATGAGTTGGTAGAGAGAAGGAACTTTTCAAGAAAGAGGGACTGAATTTGTATTATTGCACGCCGACACTCGAACAGAATATGAAGTAAATTCAAAGGACGCTGGGCTGAGAAGCGCTGGAGATTGAAGCGAATTTGCGGAAAAGTTATTGCGAGCGAAATGTTCCGAAGAGAATCAGCAAAAAGGGGTCCATAAAACGTGCTAATAAAAATATAAAACCAAAACATTCTTCGCCGACTCTAACCCACCGATGCCTTATAAAATTTGGAAAAAAAAATACTTGCTGAACATAATATAAAAGTAAGATAGAGAACAAACCGTTGATCAGTTTTATTTACCGATCTTCACGTTTTCATAATATCAGTTGGTTTATAACGTAGGAAAAAAAAAGCTCAAATGTCATGGGTTTACCAGATAAACGAAAGAAAACAAAAACACCGATTGTGATATAAAATTGGTCTATGCCTCAAGATTTCATATATTTTCGTTCAAATGAGAATTTATTCGTAAAATATTTTCCTTTATGCCACTTTGCTTTGAGTAACTCTTAGGTAACGTCACTTACATTTTGAAAAAAAAACTTTTCAAAGTGAGTCATTCTTTAAAGGTTCGGTCATGGCCACAATGGTTCAGACATTTGCGTGAACTGCGTCCACAACAACCAAAATGACAGAAACGACCGGGACCCCGCTACAAGCGTGACTTGCGATTTGTTCACAAATCTACTCCCGGTGTCGCTTAAGTTTGACTTTGTTAGTACTGCCGCTTATCTCGCTTTGTGAGATAAGAATTTTTTCACCTCGTGAGGCAGGTGCAACACTCCGTTGAATAAATGTTTCTGACTGGACTTGGGGTTGAGTCACCGGTTGCTGAGTCTATGCTCTTAGAATTGCAAATCATTATTGCGTAGCTTGTTGGTGCTGGAGGAATGGCGATTGTGTTAATTACTATCTGGATACAATATATGGCGAGCACTTTGTTTTAAAAGTTCTGCCGGACGTAAATCTTTATTTCCTATGGAAATGTGCCTTCATGATTAGCAGAAGATACTCAGCCCAGTCGTCATGTGAAACTGAATGCATCAAAAAGCTATAATTTTAAATGATGAAAATGCCGAAAGAAAGTACAATATTAAATGCCGATTAATGCCCAATTTCTGGTTAGAAACTCAAGGGGCATGTTTCTTGCACCACGGAGTGTCCTGGTGCCTATTTTGTGTTAATAGTAAAATTATTACAAGCAGTTCCTTTCGCATGATGCATTCCTACTGCGTCACGAAAGCAGCTTTGTGCCTCTGTGTAAGATAAGGCAGTTTATAAAATGATATACATTACCTTTACCTAATGAAATTGAACAAATATATACACTAAACAGATCTACTATACCATCATTATACAATCTGAAATTGTCCATGTGCTTCTGTTGGTTATCACAATGTGCTCACATAACTAACTCTTTATATCAATCCCGCGAAACAACAGCTGCAACAAATGTACTACAAACAAATCGCCAAACAGCAAGACTAATCCGAATCACTGCGAGCACAAACCACTAATAGATTACGTTAAATTATAACTCAAAATTTGTTCTACGCAAAAAAAATACACTAATGATTCAATGCAACCCAGTGCATAATTACTCTTACTGCGCACAACTCAAGGGCAGTGGTAAGGGGCAGCGGGACATATCCTCTTTCAGAGTCAAGTCGAAGGGTCCGAGTCGCCTTGAGGGACCCGTTGCAAACGTTCGCACTGGATACTAGAGACGTTGAGCGAGGGATGACTGTAATTAACGGCAAGTCGCAATTAATGATGGACGATGCAGGCTGAAACCGACGACCATTTACCATGCAAGCGGCCACAGGGCTCTCCCATTGCCAGTTCGGGAACTCGCCGCTCGTCCATCATTCCTGTCATCTCGTCGCGAGAGCGGCACAATTACGCTCCAAGTCTGCTTGAGACAAGAAGATTAGTGAGCTTGTTTGTTTCAGAAAAAGAAAAAAGAAAATAAAGGACACAATTGACGCAATGAAGCACGCACCACGGGACAGACAACAATAGCTGGGGAGCCGTCGCTCGACACGCTTCCGTCTCCACGTAGCCTCACTAACAATCAGTCATTTATTCGCTGACACGTGTTCTCATTTCATTTCATTTATTGTCCTTTAACGTCCTGACGGAACAGTACACGCAGAGAAAGCGATCGAGATAAAAACGTTTTCTCACAATATAGCTACTACCGGGACGGAAACGCAATAACTGTTGCTCCTACTGGCACGTTGCTCTGTTTATAGTAACATATTTAAGGTGTAAAATACACATATCAAGCCACATAGTCGCATAAAACGGTAGTGTGTATTTTTGGAATGCTGCGTGTCCTCGACAACGGCGTTTCACCAAATTGAAACTCCGCTCAGTTTCGAAAGGATAGTTGATGGCAGCTCGATGAATGCATATAAACTTGAAACATGTTGTTGTTGTTGCTGTTGTTGTGGTTGTTTTGTTTTGTTTTGTTTTTTAATACAGGTGTTAGCTTAGAACGGTTTCTAGTGGATTTTTGGAAAAGTTACATCAACGTTCAGCTTATTATCAACTTCAAATAAAACATATGAGCACGTCTGGAGATCTACAGTTTTGTACGTTAAACAAAGTGGAGGCGAAGGAGAGGTGGGTCGGGGAAGCTTAATATTGTCTGCAAAGGACTGTTAAAATTAAACCGAGCTACAGGGGAGATTCACAGTTTTCGAGCCTTTTTTATGCTGCCAAAGTTTCTCATCGAAGGGCTAGGTGGAGTGGCAAAGTTACGAACACAGTTCGTCGCATTTCTAGTAAAGTTTGATTGCTTCATTTTTTTCATTTGATGATCATATATTTCTCAATGTTTTCCAGTCACAAGCAAATTCAAGTAATTTTAGAACGTTCGTAGAGACTAAAAATTATATATGAAGTTTATGTTTAATTTGCTTATATAATTAAATCAACTACATCTCCGCATAAACACCCAAAAATCAAATGTGGGGTAGAATTTAGTATATTCATAAACACGAGGCTTTAGGTATTCGGACATATTCAAAACGTATTTTCAGTGATGCGAATTTTAGTGTACTTTACGAAGCATCCTCAAAAAGCTTTCGTAAGAAAACAATCTTTGAAACTATTTACAAATAAGGTTTCCTTTTTGGCAAGTTTTTTTACGTTGAGATTTTATAGTTCTCTTTGTAGAAATGTGTGGGCATATTATACAACGTTTTCAAAAACATTTAACAAAGTTATTGCTACGAAAAAACTTTGGGGTGTTAAATAACAGCGGGTAAATGTCCTATGTAAATTTTTTTTTTATACTTTGAATAGAGGAGAAAGATGTTACATAGTTCAACAGACATAGAAGAGTAACAGACCCCTTTCGGACGTCTGCCGTGTGTTGGAAGCTGTGGAATCCCGGCAAAATGGCCGAATGTATCTATGTCCATGCATCAATTTCCTTGTACCGCCATCAATTGAAAACCTTGTAATTTACACATAACTTTTGCTTCATTTTGAGTTTGTGTTATGGTTACAAGTGTCTTCTTTTTACGAATATAGAGTGCACAAGGAAGAAGATCGTTGTGGGTGTTTTTGGGCACTGAAAATAGATATTATTTTACACATACCTATATGTCTTTTCTGGGGTCTATATTACGGTCTCATATGTCCTGGTTGCCATAAAGAACCTCATCAATTCAATGTCGGTGCCAATTCAATGTTGGTGCCTGGTCCCATTATTAGAGCCTACCCGGAGCTGTTCGCACCTAGCCTGGCAACTGTCTCTAATGCGTCAATAAGGTCTGGTGTGTTTCCAGGTTTATGAAAAACATATAACGTTGTGCCTGTTGATAAATCTGGGGAAAAGTCGGAGGCCTCCAAATACCAACCTGTCTCGTTACTTTGTGTGTTTTCGAAGGTTTTTGACGCTGTGGTGCACCTATATATGTCTTACTTTTTTAAAAACGCCATTGTCGCATGTCAGCACGGCGTTCTGCCGGGTCGGTCCACCGTAACGAATTTAACCTGTTTTATGAATATCGCTGTGGCCATTGTGAGAATTCATAGTCAGCTTGATGTTATTTATTTTGGCCTGAGCAAGGCATTCGATTTCGTAGACTATAACGTTCTCTTGACCAGATTACAGCAAATGGGAGTAAAAGTATCAATGCTTGCTTGGTTTTCTTGTTACCTAAGAGGCCGCCAGTATAGAGTTAGAATTGAGGATGTGTACTCTTCTTCATGTCACACCACTTCCGGTGTCCCCCAGGGCTCGGTTCTGGGACTGCTATTGTTCACATTGTTTGTCCGTGGTGTACAGTCATGCCTATCCTACTCATCTGTTCGTCAGTTTGCTGATGAGATAAATATTTTTCGAAAAATCCTGTCAGAGAAGGACTGCCACGAGCTGCAGGGAGATATAGACATAATTGGAGGGTGGTGTTTGGTCAATTATTGAGTGCTCAATAGAACAAAAACGAAAGTTGTCACCTACAGTCGCAAAACGGGACAAATTATGTTCCCCTATGAAAATGAGTCCCATAGAATTGCGCGTACTGAAACATTTGTTTGTGAAAAACCCGAGACTAAGGTATTGACAGACAACCACAAGAAAGAGGAGAACGTTTCAAACAAAGCTAAACCTTTATCGAGGACAGAACCGTTTATATAGGGTTGAAAAAGAAGGAAGGAAAGAGAACCCTTCTTCACACCACCTCTCTTAACAAATGGTACGACACCGGACCTCTCACAATGGGGTCAAACCAACAAAACCATCTGACGGCACCAAAGATGACACATCATTCACAAAATCTTCTTAGAAAACGTCTAAGCCAAAAATACCTGTAGAGATTTAGAAACCGCTTCCGTTCCGCTTCTACAGACAAAGAGGGCTTGTTCACTGCATTCCCATGCTTGGTTATTGCGATTGAATCTTTCAGAAGGCGCTTGTGGTAGTTTCTTTCTGTTATAATTGTGGTTGTCGAGTTCCATAATGGCACGCAATTCTTACATTTCTGAATATGCTTGGATACCTCGGAATAAGGATCCTAGTTTTTGGCACAGCATTTATGTTCGCCTAGTCTATCCTTAGGACAACGTTCCGTTTGACCTATATAGCACAAACCACAATCAAGAGGGATCTTGTAGACTATACCTGAAACACATGTAACACACTTTTCCCTGTGTTTTTTTAAGCAACCTCTCTGGGCGGAACCGAAAGGAGTAAACCGTTCCAAACTACTATCTGTACTAAACGCCATGAGTAAACCAAACTTATCACCGATTGATTTTAGGTTGAGTGAAATCTTACGGAAGAACGGTATGACTACAAACATTTTGTGCTCGAGAATTTCCCTAAAAGTTTTGTCTTTGCAACAATGTACGAAAGCTGCTTGGAAATAAGTTATTGAGGATATTTTGCATCATTAAGCCGGGAAAACACAACCTGAATAGACGTCTGTGGGGCTTTAGGTAAGGTCAGACCACCAAATGAGGCATCGGGACACACTGTCGATGTATCAAAAGAAAGTATATTAAAAGAAAACTAGCCAAACTATTTACAAATGTACAGTTGCAATAAAGAGGTTCATCTCACAATCAGTTCCGTTGATGATAGGTTTGCAGTTGACCTCAGCCTTCGGGTTCTTGGTCGATCGTCGAAGATCGTCACTGCCGGACCTGGTCCTGGTCACCGTCGAAGTCGGTCGCTTCGGGATTTGGTCCAGTTCACCGTCAAAGTCCGTCGCTTCGGGAATTGGTCCCGCTCACCGTCGAAGTTCGTCGCTTCGGGATTTGTCCAGCTCACCGTCGAAGTTCGTCGCTTCGGTATTCCGCCAGCTCACCGTCGAAGGTCGTCGCTTCGGGATTGGACAGCTCACCGTCGAAGTTCGTCGCTTCGGGATTTCGCCAGCTCACCGTCGAAGTTCGTCGCTTCGGGATTTCGCCAGCTCACCGTCGAAGGTCGTCGCTTCGGGATTTGTTCAGCTCACCGTCGAAACTGTGGTTCAGCCCACCGGTGCCTACTCGGAGCATCGCCGAGTGCAGCCGGTCGCTTGTTCGGATCGCTGCCGAATAGTGCGTGCCGCGAGCTCTTCCAGCCCGAGCCTTGCCGCTCTTCTTCCACCTTTTCTTCAACCGCTTACAGCATGACAATACCCCCTTCTTCAGAATTCAGTAGGGCTGAATTTTTCTTCGTCATGATGCTTTACCGACTACGAAGCCTCCCTGTCTTGCTGCTCACGTTCACTTAATTGTCTCTTGAAAGTCCTGAACGTCTTATATCAAGTTTACACAAAGCACATCACATTGAATCCGGTCCAATAGATAGACAGTCGATTACAATAAACCATAACTGAATCACTTGTATTCATCACTGTCTTCCCTGTTTTACAACACGGTGCAGGTACCGATTTTCGTACCGCACCAGCTGCTCACTCTTTTTTTTTTTTTTGCTGTACCTATTGCTTATACCCTACTCATGTAATCCGCTCCAATATTATCCTTGCCTTTGATGTACTTGACCCGAAAAGTAAACTCTTGCAAGGCCAAACTCCATCGCATCACTCTGGCATTGTTGAGTTTCGCCTTGTTTAAGTACTCTAACGGTTGGTGATCTGTCTCAACATCGAAATCTTTTCCATATAGGTATATGGCATATTTGCCTACTGCCCACACTAGCGCGAGACATTCGCGTTCTATAGCCGAGAAGTTCTTCTCGCTCGGGCTAAGCTTCCGACTACCGTAAGACACTGGGTGAAGCATGCCCTCGTGTTTTTGCAAAAGCACTGCTCCAACTGCCTCGTCTGATGCGTCTGTTCGTAAGACAAACGTCTTTGACAGATCTGGTGCTAACAAAATTGGGGGTTCTGCTAGTTTGCTCTTTAGCACTTCGAAACTTCTTTCATGTTCCGCATTCCACAAGACGCTATTGCTTTGCCCCTTTTTGGTGAGGTCCGTCAGTGGTGCAGCTATCTCTGCGTATCTTGGAATGAACTCCCTATAATATCCAGTGAGGCCTAAAAAGGCTCGCACTTGTTTTTTCGTCTTCGGCACAGAAGCTTGCTGAATCTTATCCAGTATTTCCGTCTTCGGTGAAATCTGCCCCATGCCTAACTTGTGGCCCAGAAAAGTTATGGAATTGAATCCCAATTCGCATTTGTTCGGTTTCACCGTGAGCCTGCTCTCCCTTAAACGTTCAAAGATTTGCCGCAACGTCTGGCAGTGCTCGTCCCAAGATTCTGTTGCAATGAGAATATCGTCTATGTAGTGGTACACGTTCGGTATACCCTCCAGGACGCGTCTCATGAGTTTTGTGAACATCGCCGCTGCAGTCTTCAACCCAAACGGCATGAACAGGAATTGGTAAAGACCGGAGGTCGTTGAAAATGCGGTCTTCTCTTTGGCTGACTTTTCCATAGGTATTTGCCAGTACCCCTTCGCGAGATCTAGTTTGGAGAAGTACTTCTTTTGGCCCACTTTGGTAAATACCATATCTGCTCTAGGTATTGGTTCCGCGTCAGCAACCAGTACATCATTTAATCTCCTAAAATCTACACAGAGCCTATTGGACCCGTCAGGTTTCTTTACCATTACAATGGGAGAGTTGTAGGCCGAAGTGGATCGTTCAATAATGCCTAACTTCAGCATTTCTCCTACTTCTTCTTCTACCTTGTCCTGGATGGCAAAAGGTAGGGGATACTGTCTCACGTATACAGGTTTTTCTGTCATCAATCTTAGTGTACACTGTAGTACCTGTGTTCGGCCTGGTAAGTCAGAAAATATGTCTTCATATTCTCTGCTTGCGTCAGCCAGGTCTTTCGTTTGTTCCGGACTAAGTCTGGGATTGATTAGCACATCCTGAGCCCCTTGTTGTCTCTTTAGGCTAGGTGTTGTGATCTCTCCCAGGTCTTCTGGATCATCTTCGATCACCATTACTCCACAGCTCTGGTTCGGGTGCACGCGATCCACGTACTTCTGCAACATGTTCACGTGGAACATTTTTCTTTGTCACCTACCAGCAGCTCATAGTTTACGTCACTTTTTCGTCTTGTAACTTCGTATGGTCCCTTCCACTGCATCGTTAACTTATTGTGCTCACTGGGTAGCAATATTAGTACTCGGTCCCCTGGCTCAAAACGTCTAGCCAAGCTTTTCTGATCATACGATTTTTTTTGTTTAGCTTGCGCTTCTGCCATGTTCTCATGCGCCACCTCACAGGTCTTCTTTAGCTTGTCCTTTAGTTCGATCACGTACCCATAGGAAGTTTTTAGCTGTTCATCTAAGCTTTTGTTCGACCACAACTCCTTAAGTATGGTCAATGGACCTCTCACATTGCGCCCGTACAGCATCTCGAACGGCGCAAATCCTAGACTTGCCTGGGGTACTCCCCTGTAAGCGAAAAGAAGTGCGGGGATATACCTGTCCCAGTCGGTGGGCCGTTCTTGACACGTTCTCCGCAGCATACGTTTGATTGTGCCATTGAATCTTTCAACTAGCCCATTGCACATTGGATGGTATGGAGTGGTCAGTAGCTGCTTAAACGATAACAGGCGGCTTATTTCTTTCATGAGATCTGAGGTAAAGTTCGAACCTCGATCGCTTAAAATTTCCTTGGGTATTCCATATCGAGAGAACATCTCTACAAGGGCTTCTGCTACTTGTGGTGTGTCAATAGTTCTCAACGCCACTGCATCTGGGTACCTGGTCGCCATGTCGACCATAGTCAAAATATATCGATTCCCTTTACTTGACTTCGGTGTTATTGGTCCGATGATGTCAATGGCCACCCGGTGAAATGGTGTTTCAATTATGGGCATAGGTATCAGTGGTGCCTTCTTCACAGTTCCTTTTGGTATTGTGCGCTGGCACACACTGCATGATCGCACGTAGCGTTTCACATCCCCTTGCATACCTGGCCAGAAAAACTCTTCCGCTACTCGCGCGATGGTAGTTTTTACTCCTTGGTGGCCAGACATGATTCCATCATGAGCGAGCTCCATTACACTTTCTCGATACCTTGTTGGTACGATGAGCTGAAGCCTGACTTCCCCCGAGCTAAACTTACATCGGCGAAACAATATACCATCTTCCATTATAGCGAACTAGCTGCTTTTCTATAGCGAACTAGCTGCTTTTCTCGATGAGTTCCTTTTAATTTCTCACACCGCACAGTTGATACCAATTGGAATATGTTTAAAACCAAAGTAAGCTCTTTAATTACCTCTTTTATCCCATGTAGGCCTATCATTTCTAACCACTTATCGCCCTGGTTCAACAGATCTGTTAAGCGTCTTTCTAATAAAAAGAAACGTCTTTTCCGGACTGCCAAGCTTACTGGACTTCCTGAACGATGGGAAGCTTATAACGCAGCAGCTTGTTCCTATAAGACCGCTATCGCGGAGGCCAAGCGAACATTTTTTTCTGTAACCCTCCCCTCTATGCTAACTAATAGTCCTAAACAATTTTGGAATATGTATAGCGGGTCTAAAAATACTGTGCTTTCGCTGACATGTGATGATGGCGTGGTAGTTCCTAGTCAAAGTTGTGCTTCCGTTCTTAATGAATATTTTGTCAAAGAATTCGCTAGTGATGTTGTTCCTGTTTACCCTGGTACTTTCCCGAGATATGGTTTTTTTCAAATGGATCCACTTGTTTTTGACTATGACGGAATTATAAAACTTATTGATGATTTAAAACCATCTTCCTCCTGTGGCGTTGACAATATCACACCGAAATTTCTTAAGAGAACTAAAAATTACATTTCCATTTTTCTTTGCAAAATATTTCAACAATCTGTTAACCTTGGCGTTTTACCAGACGACTGGAAAATTGGGAAGGTGATTCCGCTTCACAAATCAGGCAGTAAACATAACCCTTCCAATTATCGACCCATTTCCCTTATCAGTACTCCCTGCAAAATTTTAGAGCACGTAATTTACTCACATCTTGCTAACTTTCTTGACTCAAATTCTTTTTTACTGCATCACAACACGGTTTTCGCAAATCACTGTCCTGCGAAACCCAGCTTATCACTTTCACTAATGACCTACTTTCCATCCTCGACCGTGGTTCCCAGGTTGATTGCGTCTTTCTTGATTTCTGTAAGGCATTCGATAAAGTCTCTCACAAACTTTTACTTTTCAAGCTCAGTCACTTGCATGTAGATCCTAATATTTTGTCTTGGATTGAATGTTTTCTTACTAATCGTTCTCAGTTTGTGTATACTAATGATGCTAACTCTTCTCTAAGTCCAGTCACTTCCGGTGTCCCCCAAGGGTCCGTTCTGGGGCCCTTATTGTTTCTTATTTACATTAACGACTTACCTACGTGTGTATCCTCTTCTATTAGCTTATTTGCCGACGACTGTGTGATATATCGTGAAGTTACTAATGAATCCGATTCACTCCTCCTCCAAAATGATTTGTGTGCTGTATCCCAATGGTGTGAATTGTGGCAGATGTCCCTTAACATTAACAAGTGCAAGTCTATGAGAGTTTCTCGTCGTCACACGGTTCTTCCACCTCTCTCAATTTGTAACACTCAACTTCAGTCTGTGACCTGTTACAAATACCTGGGTGTCCATATTACCTATAACATGTCATGGAAAACCCACATTGACCACATTATTGCTAACGCTAACTCTATGCTCGGTTTTTTAAAAAGGAATTTCACACTGGCCCCCGTTTCTTTGAAATTACTGCTTTATAACTCCCTGGTCCGGTCTAAATTAGAATACGCTGCTGCAATCTGGGATCCCGGTCACTCGACACTTATAACTAACCTGGAAGCCATGCAAAATCGCGGAGCTCGTTTCATACTTTCTAACTATCATCGTACAGCAAGCGTTTCCTCCATGAAACTCAGTCTCTCCCTACCCTCCCTCTCTTTACGTCGCAAAATATCGCGCTTGTGCCTCTTTTACAAGATCTATCATTCTAACACGTCATTGAAAGATAAACTATTCCTTGAGCCCCCTTTCATTTCTCCGCGTTTTGATCATCCATTCAAAGTTGGTGTCCCTCATTGTAACACATCAGCCTTTTTGAACGCGTTTATTCCAAAAACATCTCTTGAGTGGAACCACCTTCCCGCTTCGTTTGTTAATATGCCTTCAATTGATTTATTTAAAAAAGCCTTATCTGCTCACCTCTTGTCGTGATTGTCCTTTTTGTTTATTTTTTTGACCAGAGTGCTGTGTTTCGAGCTGTTGATGTTTATTCTCGGCTGTGTTTGCTCTCTTATTGTACCCTTTTTTTTTCATTTTTTGGTTGCCCCACCCCCTCTGTAATGCCTTTTGGCCCTGAGGGTATTGTAATAAATAATAAATAAATAAATAAACGTACTGTGTCGTTACATCACATCTCCACTTCCGCACCCTTTTGTCAAGGTTCTCAAAGCATCGCCGCAGACTGTCATCGGACTTCTGCTCTTTCGTTAGTTGTAGCGCTGTTACCTCCAGCAGTTGTATGACCGGTACTTTAATCTGTGGCAGTGGTTTTTCTTCACTTTCGACCTGATTTTTTGTTTTCACTGCAAATGATACTTCGTTATCAATCTGCGTGTAATTCGGTCTTTCCTGTGATTTTGTGCTTAGACTCTCGGTTTCCGGGGTTCCTTGTGGTGGGTTGCTCTTCACGACTGGCGACATACCATCGTTATTACCGTGAAAGACTTCGTCCAGTTTTTGTTTTACTTGGGAGCCTATATCGGCGTTTCGTCTGCGCCACTCTCGATCCGGACAGTCCACCTTTCGGACTCCGGGGATATTGCCCAGTATCAGGTCATATAGAGGATCTTCTGCGCACTTTGCATTTACTTTACCAGTGTAATAAGGGCTCTCAATGTCGATTATGGCTTCAGGCATTGTTCTCACGGTCCCGTCCACCAGGATCACCCCTGTGGATGTCCCTGTGAGTTCCTCATCGCGTACAAGATTCCTTCTCACTAATACGGTGTTCGTACCGCTATCTCTAAGCACTGAAATACTATTACCATGCAGTCTACCCTCCACCACTGGCATTATAACTCCCAAATGGTGTTCTGAAACACTGTCAGTAACTGGTGACATTTTAGATTCCTTATTTTCTTTCCCCTGTGCTTTGCTGGTCCTTTGTGCACTTCTTCCCTTATCGAGAAAGCATGCTACTTTATCTTTCGATTTATTTCTGCACTGTTCGGCCCTATGTCCTACTTTACCACACTCCCAACACCGTACGCCTGTGTGCGTCTGTCTGTATCCACTTCTGCAGTCACTTGCCTTATGCCCGGTCTTGTGGCACAGAAAGCATATAGGAGGTGTTCTCTTGGGTCCACCCTTTTGTTCGCTGCTCCTGGCGATATCGCCGTCGTGGCTCTCTGCTGCGCCTAGCTTATCCCTTATCACGCCCAGATTGCTCTTTCCTTGCGCCTCCAGGTACTGGTCTGCTAGCTCTGCCATCTCTTGTGCTGAGCTGACCTTCCGCTCTTTAAGAAAAATGGCCAGTTTTGGATGGCAGCAGCACAAGAATTGCTCAGCAATCATCCTATCCCTCAGCGCGTCGTACGTCTTGTCCGTCTGCGCCATCTCCAGCCATCTATCGAAATAATTAGTCAGTCGTGTGCAAAACTGTAAACCTGTCTCTGCCTCCTCAGGCTTGCTCTTTCTAAACTTTTCCTTGAAGCCATCTGCTGTTAGCCTAAATCTTTGAAGAAGGGTGATCTTGACCTTCTCGTAGTCCAACGAGTCATCAGCTGTCATCCTCCCGAATGTTGTTAGGGCTTCGCCGACGAGACAAAGACTAAGTGAGGTTGCCCATTCCTCCTTCGCCCAACCCTGACCAATCGCTATTCTTTCAAATCTATGAAGATATGCATCTAAATCGTCCCGTTTCTCGTCAAAGGGCGCCATTATTTTCTTCAAGCACGCGTGCCTCCTAGGCTGCTCTTCTCCCTTTTCGGCTGGTGTTGACCTATCCGTCCGTTCTGTTTCTGCTAGTCGTAACTGAAGCTCCATCATCGCTCTTTCATGTTCTGCCTTTTGTTGTTCTCTTTCGGCCTCGCGCCTCGCGTTTTCTCTCTCCCTCTCGGCTCTCTGTTCTTCCCTTTCGGCCTCGAGCTTCGCGTTTTCTCTCTCCCTCTCGGCTCTCTGTTGTTCCCTTTCGGTCTCAAGCTTTGCGTTTTCTCTCTCCCTCTCGGCTCTCTGTTGTTCTCTTTCGGCCTCGAGCTTCGCGTCTTCCCTGGCAATCATTCGGCCTTCTCTTTCGCGTTTCCTTTCATCCTCTATGAGACGCAACACTTCTTCTTTTGTCAACCCGAGGGAACTGCTTAGTGCTAATATCTTCTCCAAATCCATTTCAATGATCTGATATCAGGCCGTCAACAGTGCATCCGTTCTTCCTCAGTCTGCGGTCTGATCCTGGCAGGCTCGCCAAATTTGTGGTGCTTTAGGTAAGGTCAGACCACCAAATGAGGCATCGGGACACACTGTCGATGTATCAAAAGAAAGTATATTAAAAGAAAACTAGCCAAACTATTTACAAATGTACAGTTGCAATAAAGAGGTTCATCTCACAATCAGTTCCGTTGATGATAGGTTTGCAGTTGACCTCAGCCTTCGGGTTCTTGGTCGATCGTCGAAGATCGTCACTGCCGGACCTGGTCCTGGTCACCGTCGAAGGTTGGTCGCTTCGGGATTTGGTCCAGTTCACCGTCAAAGTTCGTCGCTTCGGTATCTCGCCAGCTCACCGTCGAAGGTCGTCGCTTCGGGATTTGTCCAGCTCACCGTCGAAGTTCGTCGCTTCGGTATTTCGCCAGCTCACCGTCGAAGGTCGTCGCTTCGGGATTGGACAGCTCACCGTCGAAGGTCGTCGCTTCGGGATTTGTCCAGCTCACCGTCGAAGTTCGTCGCTTCGGGATTTCGCCAGCTCACCATCGAAACTGTGGTTCAGCCCACCGGTGCCTACTCGGAGCATCGCCGAGTGCAGCCGGTCGCTTGTTCGGATCGCTGCCGAATAGTGCGTGCCGCGAGCTCTTCCAGCCCGAGCCTTGCCGCTCTTCTTCCACCTTTTCTTCAACCGCTTACAGCATGACACATACTAAAGCACAAGAAAGCGTTGCTCCGTGGGACGAAGTGCCGTTCTTCTGGAACTGGTCACTCACAAAAGTATAATAAACGGGCTATATATCTCCTCAAACGCTGGAGCAGGAGTTGCAATAAATGCAGGAGACATATATAAATTATACTGAATTCTATACGATGGGTCGAAATCTTCATCTTCTGTTGGTGGTGACGTATACGTTGTGGGAGAACTCGTTCCACAAGAAACGTCGGCTTGAGGTTCTACTTTGCCGCCTGAGGATTGGCCATTCACGTCTGACACATCTACATCTTCTTTGTGGCGAAGACATAAAGCTCTGTGTCCATTGTGGGTAAGTTCTGACAGTTTCGCACATTTTATGGCATCACCAACTTGGCGATCATCCTTTAGTGTCACTTGACCGTGTTTTTGACTTTGTTAGAAATATCGGATATATACCATTTTGTTAGACCACCTGAGACTGGGTGGAAGAAACACGACAACGTCTCAAACACAGCTAACCACTTTATCAGTGCTCCCTCCTTTTATACATCCTGAACCCAAAATCGTCACCGTATATATATATACATCAGCTATTAATTTAACCATGAAAACTATTTAATAACCTTTCTTTGTCTGGCGCAATATGGCCTAAGTTGCTCGCGCGCCATAAAACCCCAATCGTGATCAGCCAATCAGAGCTCGACGTCGGTCTGACGTCACCGCTACACTGCGCAAGAAACAAACGACTCGCTCTCCGCGTTGCTTTTACCTCAGTTGCGTCGTCATCACAAAAATTGTGAGAACGCATTTTGTAAACCTAGATTTCAGGATATATAAGGTGAGGACGTGCCCATTTTATGATTTTATGCACTGTAATTATTTCAAGTCCAGGAGCACAACAAGATTCGATTTCTAATACTGCGACGCGAAGTTGTACCAATCACGTGTAGTTCAGGCGACCTCCCTGACTGATAACCTTTCGATTCAAGTAAAATATACGGGACTGAGGTAAAAAAAAGAAATACATGTTGAGTCATATATGTTAATCAAGCTTTTCTGTTACTGTTTAATTGAAATTCAATAACAATTTATTTTGGTGCCTAAGAATAAAAGCAGATTCCACAAATGATAAAAAGCTATATAGTTGCTCGTGTCACTGATAATATGATACCTATTGCCAAAAAAACGCGGAAAATATAGTCTTAATTTAACGATTCAAACAGGGTTGAACTGTTATTCTTTCTCCCCGGAACTGAACCGAAATCCGTGAACCCGAAACAAACCGATAAAAATGTAGGTTAGACATTTCGAACACGACACTGCGGGGGCGTTAGAGAAACTCGAGTTGCAGGACAACTCAATCTTTGACGTCACAGTACTGGCGCGGATCGCGATAAAGCTTCAAATTCGGTTTTGTCTAATTTTTTTTTTACTTCACAAATACTGAGTTTCCACGTTACGTATTCTGAGTGTAATGTCCATGCATCGTTTTCAATCGTTTCGGATAAAAATGAAAACATGGAATTTTGACTTCTCAGTACGTAAGACCCTTTCACGAAGAAAGTTGCAGGCGTCGGTTGTGGGGCAATCGCTTAGGCCGGCTCGATATTGCATGGAGGGAGAAAGTAAATTGACCATCTTCTATTGTCTCTAAGGGGGTGCCTCTGGCCAAGGTATGCATAGCACAACCGCACGAAAACCATGGCTATTGGGTCTTTCATATTGTAGGAGTATGTACAGTGGGTCTGTAGAGATAAGTTTACCTTAATCACCGATGCTGCACACCATAGCAGCCACTATAAGACACTGAGATTCCACCACATTTGTAGATTTCAACCTGAGGGGATCATAGATAGGATTAGAACATATAAAGACTATCCCGCTGCCAGACTAGCTGTTGGTGGTGAGATAGGATTGACAATGACGGTTCGCACTGGGTATGCGGCGCTCGGCCCTCGACGGCAGGGATGACGTGGTCAAACCTGGCGTCGGAAGAGGAGACACTGCTCAGGACCCTGTGTTCGGGATCCAGAGCAGCGGTCTCCGGGAATGGAGGGGCTGGGTTTTCCTTTCGTGTGAGAGGGGTCGGCGAAAGGAAGTGGACGACGCATGCTCCGTGGGGTGGGGCACGCGATCAGGTCTTATTTGGAGGAGGTCGGGGATCACCAGACAGTGCACTTGTTGACTGGGTTCATGGGAGATCCGACCGGGCAGTTGAACTCCGCGGCAAACTCGGGAGTGTTGGACGTGGGACCGATGACCCTACACAGCACATGGAACATCTGGCTGTAGCAATTCGTGAGTTAATTGTATGTATAGAACAACTTATTGCTGATAAGCATGCATAGGGTCACGTGAAAACTGTGGATACTGCTAAGAACACCTAGAAGAATCAAGGCCTGCGAACAACCTCCTCTTTCTCTATGGAACGTCATCACAGTTTGATGGCGCTAAATTGGACATTGTACACGAGCCCGATGCCGAGCGCCTTTCGACGCGTGATTGGACACGAGGCCCAGCCGAATGCTGACGCAGCACTCGTGTCCAACCTGTGCCTTTGCTTAATCTCTGTGATGACGTCAAAATTTAAATAATATTGGCGAAGAGATGTTTTCGTTGTTTCCTTTTATGGTTCATATCTGGGACGTGACGACCAGGCATTTCGATGGCTAGTTACGATTTGAATTGTTGCAGTGAAACCACGGTGCAAACTTGCAATTATGGCGTCCTTGAACCAATACTTTCAAAGTGACAGTTTCATATCCCTCTTATTTTTACTTTTGAAAGTGGAATTCATCATACTCAAGATGTTACAAAAATAAATGTTAAATGCACAGGTGGCGCTGCCGGCGCACAATGCGCAGTGACAGTAATCACCAGATGGCACAGGAGGCGATCCTCACTCCCTATATGGGCTACTTATTATATCCAAGGTTGACTCATGAGGGAAACCTGAGAAAAATCGAGGCATGATTCGCAAGAAGATTTGACCGAAAGCCGGCGTAGCTATATGAGAGCCCTCCTTAAGAAGTAGCTCCCACCACCGCAACTGGACACCCGTACAGTATGGTACCCCAAGCCGCTGTCCATCTTAATCAGGCTTGTTTCGCGGATCGGGCCGCCTTCTTATGACAAGTTGCGGTCGTAACAACGTCATGTGGAGCGTTTGTCCAATCGTGAAAGGCTGACCACAGCGACGCTTGCAGTCGCGCACGTAGCCAATGGGTGATGTTGGCACCGCACGTATGCCGATGGGTCGCTCTGTTACACAATTGGAGCACACTGAACTACTTTTGCACGGGCGTGCGTGCTCAGCAGGCTCAAGGCTCCAGTGTAAACCAGTGTCACCCCATCCTGGCAGACCGACCTTACGCTGTATAAACACTAAACGTACAGTTTGACTTTTTTGTATGAAACACTTTTTGCGGGCAAGAGGCATCGAGAATAACATGCACGTGACCAGGCTGTTTGCAGGCCTGCTGGCACCTGAACACCACGGCAATGGCATTTATAATGATAGAACTATAAGATATCTTCACAAAGTTTCAGCGGTTCTTCACGCAGTCGTTGAGGCGTTGTTGTCTGTCAGTCCGAAGTCTCTTTACACTGGCCATCCTTTCCAACTAGCGAGTGCTCACAGGCGAGCAGAATGCGTGACGAAGCACAATTCGCGCGAGCATGGCCCATGACGTCTCACAGTGCAGTCTGCTGCTATACGCCGCTGTGGGCACCGCACATAATAGTGAGTTTTAGTATAGCGTATACGAGCGAACACAAGCCCAGTGCGTTCGCGTTAGCGTTGCGTGTTCCACACTGCGCGTGCGCGGAGCCCGAAACGCGGGCTTGAATCGCGCATCGCGACTTCGCGCATGCGCAGCGTCGAACACGCAACGCTTACGCAAATGCATAGCGCTTTCGTTTGCTCGTATACGATATACTAAAGCTCACTAATGTACCCCTCTTTACGGAACAGGGAGTGTGCCTTTTATTCGGGAACATTAATTGTCAACTGATTCGGGGAGCTTTATTCCATCGCGACACGAATCGGCCAGCCGTCTTCTTAAACGTGCTGATATGCAAATGGAGGGTGAAGCATGCCCGGTATGGTCTTTTTTCCCTCCTCTAGGTCTGCAAGGAAGTGGAAGATAAGCCTTTGTGTGCTCGCCTAATGTTGCGAGAAATACGCGCGCATGCGCATGGCTCTTCTCGCGAAGGTCCAGTACAAGCAAACAAGAAAGCAAACGCTGGGGAATCTAACGCCAGGGTGTCCTTCTGCCAGAACTGTTGCCCTTCTTTACAACGCCCGCAACCGGCTAAGTTGTCATCCATTACTCTACAACAAGACGTTTCAAACAATAACCGTCCTGCGACGTACCTGAATTGACCCGGGCTGTGATAACCTGCGAGGATGCTCAGCTTTAATGTCTCGGGACGGTCCTCTTCGCACCATACCTGCGTCACGCGGACGGCCGTCCAGAACAAGAGAAAGGCGCTGGTGTGCGAGTGCGAGTGCAGAAAAAGCATTTTAAGCACGCCAAGCACTCACGTTGGCGGCGCTGATCCAGAAGAGCTGCTGTGGGGTGTACTTGAGACCCGGCAGCCCGGCCTCCGGTCCGTTCTCCTTCACCCACTTCTTGTAAGCCTGTACCAGAAGACGGGCAGTCTGACGCTGCGCTTGAACGTCGTCAGGTTTAAAGGCCCGCTCACACAGTATCATTTGCTTAGGTTGCGTTACGAGAATCGACGTCTGCGTACGCTGCGAGTCTCCAAGACATCCGTGCTAGATTATAAAGCGAAGCAACTATTTCAAGGAGGAACTGCATGCAGAATACGGAGTACGAAGTCTCTTATATAGGGCTCTGGCGGAGCACGAGTGTCTTGGTTTTATTAAAAACTGGGAAAACCGAAAACCCCAGAATTCAAGCTGTCTTTCATAAAGGAATACTTAAGCTTGTGTTTATTTACTGCGAATAGTCGTTTTGGAGCGCGCCGGGATCAGTCGACTAGGTGCGAGAGGGCAACAGAAACCGAACGAAGCCGCTCCGCCTACGGATCCCCAGTGGAACAAACCTTCGGTTAGTTTCACTGGGCATCCGGCGGAACTAACGAGAATGGAAATCATGTGTGCGCGTCGAGGGCTGGCCAGGCTGGATTCGGGTCGAATCCAGCCTGACGCCCACGCAAAAACGCCCACGCACGTTTTGCGTGGGCGTCATGGCATTTCAGCATGCAGCAAGGCTGTGTAGCCGTCAGTTGCACCGGAAGGTACATCAAAGGTAGCGGATTGAGTTTCTACAGGTTCCCGGCGGACTCTGAAAGGCACAGAAGTTAGATAATATCTGTGTATCGAAAAGAATCGTCCCCTCGCAAGGACGACCGTTTGTGCTGACAGCACTTTATTGAAGGCTTGCTTATGTGGGAAACGATATATCGGCCAGACTGGGAGATGTCTAAGCGATCGACTCCGGGAACACAGCAACAACATAAGTAGAGCCAACTCAGGACATTTAGGCCTACATTGCCGTGATTGCGGATGTGCAGCACATCTAGATAGGTGCACAGTGCTGGGCAGAAGCGGTAGCCAACTGACTAGAGAAATAGTGGAAGCTGAAAATATGGCCAGGGATAACGACAATTGTGTAAGCACTCCATCGCTCACTTTATCAGAAAAAGAATTGACTTTTCTTAGTAGCTTATCTTATTAGCTCACATGAGTGTCATTTAATGGGATGTAGAAGAAAAAGAAGCCAACTGAATATATCGGAAAGGCGTAAAAGAAAAGAAGTGCTAAAATATATTGAGTTGTGAGTCAGCGCTGTGTGAGTGTCTTGTCTGATGTGAATGTATCCCTAAGTGTGATTGTTTTGTGACCGATGGTGACGTGTGTTTGTGTGGATTCCCTACTTGCGCTGTTTTAATTTCGAGACATGAAAAACCAACTCGCCCAAGCCGCCGTTTTGAAGGGAAACCGTCGTGTGATCGAGACCACCGGGATTTCGTTCCCACTCTGTTCCCGCACATAGCACTAACCAAGCGCTCGTCGGTGGCTCGCTATGCCCGTGCAACCATGCGGAAGGAGATCGGCGGCAGAACGGACAAAGCGTTACCTTTTGTCGTGCCTTCTGGTCATGAGGGTAAGAAAAAATGAAAGGCGTTTACAAATCTCTTTAACGCGAAATTAGAGCGCAGCTCTTGAGGAGGAGGAGGAGGGTACGGAAGGGAGGGTATGCCCCTCCCTCCTCCTCCTCTGCCCCTACGACTCCCCTTCTTTCTTCCTCATCCTCCTTCTCCCCTCCACCTCCTCTTCTCCTCCTCCTCCGCACCCACCGCTCCTCCTTCTCCATAACCTCCCAACCTCCCACAGTTTCCCCGCTAAATTTAGCTGGAAAATTGACGCCAATTGACCCCAGCGCAAATTCAGTTTTTCCGCTAAATTTAGCGGGGAAAACGACGTCACTTGATTTCGTGTTACGTCACCCCATGAACAAATTTAGTTTCTCTGCCAGATTTAGCGGGAAATTTACATCATGTGACCTCAACACCAATTCAATTGTCCACCGAATTTAGCGGGGCGGTTACGCCTACGGCGACGGTGACGTCGCTATACGCGGAAACGGGCGCCTAAGAGCTGCGCTCTAAAATATCACACCTTGACTGAAGGACGCTGTGTGTATTTAATCAATTAATAAATACGCTTCCGCAGGCCCACAGTCTCCTGGTCCCCCGGCAGAGCGGAAAGCGGCTCGAAGTAATCGTATACCTTGAGAGACCTGTACGCCTGCGCCGTGTCGGCCGTGAACTGGTTTTGCAAATAAACCAAATAAACGACGACGTGAGCCATGGACGTCGGCGGCCGCAACTTCACGTCGGAACTCCAGCAGGCTTTCTTGACGGCGTACGGATCGTCAAAGGTAACGCCGTCCACGCACAATTTGTCTCTATACCAATGCCGTTAGGCTCGGGTAGCGAGCTCAAATAGTCGGGCAGAACATACGACATACGTTGGCAGGAAATACGACACACAAATAAAGCTAGAAGTGTCTCTACAACGTAAACAAGGTGCGCACGCCACACAACGCAATGGCGAAAACACGGAAAGCCTGGCCGCTTCTGCCCACTTAGCTTCTGCGCATGCGCGGCCTTTCGGCCACGTTGATAAACAGAGCAACGCCGCGTGTCGGTCGTCTGTTTCCTTCCGTTCTCAGTCACGTGGGTACCATATCTGGTATGCGGGTCAATAAAACCTGGAATATGCAAGAAAATATAGGTGCGGCAAAACAAGAGTGTGTGACAATGACGCATTTTTCGTAAACACCTTTCAGCGGCGTGGAGAAATCAAAACAATCTTTTACCGCATACCGGAAGTGACAACATTCAAGATGGCTGCGCCCTAGTGAAAGAGATGTATAAAGACCGTTTTATCGTGGGCAGCGCCATTTTGAAAGTGAAAAGAAGAGAGGAAAGAGCTACTGGCTCTTTCCCTCTTGCTTGAACGTTAAAACGAGTGAAAGTGCCGGATGAGAGGCTTCGCCGGTGTTGGGTATCTGCATTGGCCGAACTTCGTTCACGCTTTCTTTCCAGTTTTACACTCCCGAACTTAATAACAGCCATGGGCTTGGATGACGACAGACCCCGGTCATCGGGACACCATTGCTTGGTTATAGGGTGCACGAATAACGACAGAAAGTGGCGAATACTGTCTGAGGACCTATGTAGCTTGCACGAAATCCGGCAAGGCGATTGCGGCCGCAATGTCTTTAAGCTCAATCGCTTTCCACATGACCCCGATCTCCGGCGGCAGTGGGTTGCGTCCGTAAACCGAAAAGACTTTCCCCTAACGCCATCCTCTCGACTGTGCTCGGAACGTCTTTTGAATGGATCGGGCACCGTACTTAACGCGGTACCGTCGATGAACATGGGGTACGCTCGAAAGGTGCATGCAAGTGTTCTTGTGAGCTTGTAACTTTTTGTAACTGAATTTACCTTTAATATTGATATTTTGAAGTGTTGACCATGACTCGATTTTTATCAACTCCAACACTTAGTTAAAGGCTGATTTCCGCCGCCGGGCGTGGCTGGAAATTGTCGAAAAGGATTAGTTCTATCGGTTTTCCTTGATCGCAATCTCCTGCTTGATTCAAGAGAGACGTGAACCTATGTTGACCGTCACAACGCGACTAGATTCTTCTTATTTTCAAAATTAGTAGATAGTGCAGTCGTAAAGAAAGCTTCAATTTCTGTTGGTGAAAGCTGAAACATGTTCGTGCATCGATTTCGAATCGTTGAATCGTTGAACCATTGATCAACTCACTCCAGCAATATGCTCCATCTCGACTTCGCTGTTTCCAGTTCTCGACAAAAGACACACTTATCGGCACGGGAACCTCAAATAAAACGTTTATAAACACCGAGGCATGATCATGTTTCAACGTTTCTAAACATCGATGCATGAATATGTTTCAACTTTCAGCAACAGAAATTAAAGGTTTCTTTCCAGCTACATTATGTATTAATTTTGAAAATATGAAGAATCTAGCCGCGTTGTGACGGTCAACATAGGTTCACGGCTCTCTGTATCGCGCAGGAGATTGCGATTCAGGAGGAACACCGAAAGAACTAACGTTTCGACAATTTCCAGCCATACACGGCAGCAGAAATGACCCTTCAAGTAAGTGTTGTCGTTGATAAATTCGAGTCGACTGCAAACACTTCAAAATATCAATATTAAATTCTGTTACAAAACGTTACAACTGGAAAGAGCAATTATCACAAGAACACTTACGCACCTTGCGAGCGTACCCCATATTCATCGGCGGTGCAGCGTTCGGTGCGCGCTCCATTCACAAAATGTTCCGAGCACAGTCGAGAGGATGGCGTTGGAGAAACGTCTTTTCGGTCTACGGACGCAACCCACTGCTGCCGGAGATTGGGGTCATGTGGAAAGCGATGGAACTTAAAGACATTGCAGCCGCACTCGCCTTGCCGGATTCCGTGCAAGCTACATAGGTCCTTGGACAGTATTCGGCGCTTTCTTTCGTTAGTCGTGTACCCTATAACCGAGCAATGGTGTAACGATGACCGGGGGACCTGCGTCGTCCAAGCCGATGGCTCTTATTAGAGTGTGGAAGCTTAAAACAGAGGAAAGCGCGAACAAAGTTCGGGCAATGCGAACCTAACATCGGCGAAGCCTCTCATCCGGGACTTTCATCCTTTCTAACGACCCAGCGAGGGGAAAGCTGCGAGTAACCCTTTCCCTTTTCTCTCTCGCTCTCAATATGGCGCTAACCACGTTAAAACGATCTATACCTCATGGAAACGCACTTCTTATTTTGTTACCTTCTCTTAACAGTATCAGGGATGTTTTCCAAGTGTTCGGGTTCCTGCAGCTTGGGGAACACCATGTCTGTGTTCTGTTTTATTCAACATAACTTCCAAAAACGTACGTTCTATTTTGGGCCTTCGTAGGCGGCGGCATTCTAAGCTGAATTTCTGACGAAAGTAGTACCGTCTGTCTTCGTTCCGGGTACTTCGGAGCTCTGGAGCCTTCCGGCTAGAATCCGGCTGACTGACCGCCATTTGGGGACTGTTTTATCTGAAAAGGAGTATGCACTCCGTTCAGTACTGGTCCTGTCGAAAATAGACTTGCTGTTTTAAGGGGCGAAGCTCCTTACGGTCTAGCCTTGTCTATCCGTCCGGCGCCCGTGCTCACATGGAGTACAATCTTATCCTGTTGCACTCGATGCGACGCCGCCATTGTGGAAGTTGTTGCAGGGTTCTTTCCGTCGACCTCGGATGAACTGTAATCTTTTGAAATCCGATATTTCACTGCTTGAATATCTGATCCTCAAAGACACTGCTTTCAACTCTGTAGCCCAGGGGCTGAACAGAAATCCGTTTTGTGAACATAAATCTGCGCTTTGTTCGGAGCTTAGCGTTTGTAATTTTTGCTGCTCCTCCCCACGATCGACGAGTTGCAAGGTTTGTTCTGAACCTCTATCCCATATACATTTGATTCGACTTTATTTATACGGGTGTTGCTCTATATGTTTTGTAAAAGGATTCCGCACGCGACGTCGGCGCTAAACGTCAAATCAACATACAAAAACAAGCTCTAAGAATGATCCAATAGTACTTCTCTGACGTTTGAAAATAGCGTATATATGCTTCCTACCAAGCGTCAGCTAAAGTCATGGGAATATCGATCTAGCTGCCACGCAACTGTTTTATTCAAAATCGAGGCTGCAGACTGCTTAGATTTATGCCTTGCACTCTAAAAAGAGCCGTGCGTCTACTTTCCCGTACAACATCAGAGAGTCAATCACCGCAACTTACGGAGGCAGCTCAGCGAATGACAATGCTGAAACATATGTTTAGAACAAAAAACGCCAGTCAGAGTTGTGACATCAAGCAATGGAAGCGTGACGTTTTGCATTGCTCAATGTGACAACTCAGACTGTATTTTTTGGTCTAACATATGTTTCGGCATCGTCGTTCGCTGAGCTGCTTCCGTAAGTTGCGGTGATTGGCTCTCTGAGTGTTATTCGGCAAAGTAGACGCACGGTCTTTTCTTAGAGTGTAGACCGGCATAAACGTCGGCACGAGGCATGCAAAAATTCGTCTGACTGGCAAAAAAACAAATGTATTTAGATGCGATTTTTGTTTTTGAACGGTGAGTAGTGTTTTAGTTTTAAATTCAACAGTTACCGGCGCTGCAAGTAGGGATCAGCATGGAACTGGTGCAGCATGTAAACGTGCCGCACCCACATTTAGTAAAACATATAAAATAGCGCTAAAAAGACAATGACAAGAGAGTATACGGGATAGCGCCTGTCTCGTATACTTCTTGTACTTGTCTTTTTGCGCTATTTTATATGTTTACTAAGATGAACCAACTAGCCCAACAACGTACCCTATCACCCACATTTAACTCGTTTGACAGACTCCGTATATAACCTTTCGGCGTTTAATGTGGATTTTTCTTTGTTATTTGCACAAGCATAAAAAGCGCAATGCTGTCCTGCTAATTCCGTTCTCAAGTATGACAAGGTACTCGAAACAAGCCGTTAACTCCATAAAACGACGCACAATAGTGCCTGAAAGGCTAGCACCGGTATGCTGCGCACATGCTAGTCCGGCCGTTTCTAACAGTCCCTTTCGGGGGATCAGACGACGTTTTGAGAGAAAGGATAAGCATACGTTGAGGCCTGGTCTGAGGTGATCCTCTCTTCTCCCTCTCTCTCTTTCTTTTTTTTTTATGGAATGGTTCATAATCACCGACTTTTTGTCTGACATTGAAAATTGCAATTAAAAAACTCAAAATACGTGGGAAGAAAATCACTCCCAAAATACCCTAAACTTTGAAGGAAAATGGACTACCGAAACAATGAGACCCTACTCGAAACGTAACGTGAGAAAACAAATAAGCAAACGGTCCTGTGTGAATGGGCCTCGACTCGTCTTCTGCCGTTACTTACGTTAAAGGCTTCCTTGATGCCTCCGTTGTCGGCGATGTTCTCACCCTGTGTGTTGACGCCGTTCACCTGTACGAGGGGAGAGGAGCGCGGGTCAGTCACCACTACGGCAGCGACTCTAAATGTGATGAATGCATCGCCTCTCCCTTAGAACAGAGGACAACTCAGTTGTCAAAATGCCCGGAGAGAAAATAAATAAATAATTTTACTATTGAGAGTTAAGCTTTCTTCAGACGATGCCAGCTCAGAAGGTGTAACTGAAAACTGCAATCGCACGGATACTGAAATTCACAGCAAAGTAGATGTTAGAAATTTAGGGCCGCCACACTCTCCACAGCTTTCATTTATTTTTCATCTCTCCAGACTTTGAGAATATTTATTCGTCGACAACGTTGATCTAACCTGAGGACTTGCTGGTACTGTTTAAACACTTTATTGGGGTAATTGAGCGAGCGAACTGCAGTCAATCTCCTTGATAACGAGCTACATGGGACTGGAAAAAAAACTATTGTTGTACAAGTCACTTCGTTCCAGATGTTTAGGACGACAATTAGAACATGCGAAACCGAAATACGAGTAGGTCTACCGCGTAGTGGCCAACTTGCGCAATATAAGCTCCCATTAGACAAAGCTTAGGTGCAGTATGGAAGTGAAAACATTGGCACATGAAGCGTAGGGTAGAGCCGTTTATATTCTGAAAGGCGGAAAGGTGGAGCTTCCGGCCGGCTAAATCTAGCTCGAACAATCCAACCTCGCAAAAACACAAAATGGAGATGCGTTTTCGTTTAGCCGCTCGCCCAAGCCACATCGGTATTTTGTTAGGCCTGTAATTGATGACTGCATTCAAAGGCCGCGCACTTTTTAATCATCTTCAAAAATAATTGTTACAAATTAGCTTTTGTTCGTTCGTTTTCAAACAAAAACATACTAAACAAGTCACGCAATTTAGAGCACGGGCTCGCAGTACCTGCATAGCAAACACTTTCTGTGGTGTCACGGGAATGGTGGCGGTGGTGGGAATGTATAAAATTAATTTTCTAGATAAAAGGGGAATTAAAAACGGTAATAGTTTGAAGGTTGTTTCAGATAAAGAAGTGCGACAAAGTTATTTATTGGAGAGAGCCAAAGGCACTTACGTTAACGAGAGACCCTTTCAGTGCGTTGACACGTCACTGCAGATATCGGGTGGAATCCAGAGTGGATCATGAATTATCCGCACAATTTGGCGAGAAACTAAAGTCACTGGACCCTAAGGAGGTAGCTCTATTGCCTTCCCTGCCCGCTTGTCGGACGCAAACATATACTATAAGTCGGATGCAACCTATACTTCGTTTCACCTTCCGTCCAGACGCAGCCGATGCTACGAGATTATATGACGAATCAGAGAGCGTCAAAAGGGCACCGTCATGGTGTTCGTAATGTTTCTGTCTGTGTTTTTCATCGCCGAACCAATCATAAACAGAACAAGCCTAGTGATTTGCACTTTTGACGCTGCTTGATTGGTCCCGTTCCCTCGTAGCATCCGCTGCGTCTGGACAGGAAGGTGAAGCGAAGTATAGAACAATCTTTTAGCTCCACCCACAAGCGCATTGCGCCCATCTGAAGTGCCTCCGCCGTCGAGACAGTAGTTCGCTAGCAACGTTGCTTTTTCTTCCTCCAGTAAACGTGTCTTAAACTACTACAATATTTATTTAATTCATTCAGGGCGTTTAAATAAGTTAGAATACGTTTTTGTCAACGAAATAGCTGTTTAGTAAAGAAAGAAAGTCATGTCCAATGTACCGTCTTCCCAATTCATTTTCTGTCCAAGATACTGTCTAACATACCGTCTTCCAGCGCCTTCGATTGAGGGAAAGCGGCGAAAACGAAACCAACCTTTCTCTCGCCAAAATTATAAATAACAAAGCACTTATAGTTCCTGCAAATAATAAAATATTTAGTGATTTACCTAGTTTTGTGGGCTTTGCGCACGAAATGTGTGCCTTTATTTTGTTGGATGAATAGAAAACAAGAATAATTATACTTTTCGGGTTTTGACAAATCGGCTCCCTCCCAAGTCATCGACACCACCACCGCGCCCCGCTCTCTTTGTCTTCCGTCATGGATCCTAGAGCACTATATAGCTCCTACGGAGCAGAGTAGCGCAATCCTTTGATCCGCATGTTTTGCCGACAACATGGCCGACGGAGCAGCTCGGCGCGAGTCACGTGGTACTAAGGGTTCCAGGAGGCGGCCCGCCCTATGGGAGAATACATGGAGATCGACGCAACACGGCTAATTAAAAATTAAACGGCAAGTTCACACTTTTCAAAACTAGTCTGTCGTGAAGTTGGTAAAGCACTAAACACTTTATCAAAGTTTTAATAATATCGGATGCGTGTGCAAATTTTGAGAAGGCAATTTCCAAGGCAATGGCGTTTGAAGCAGACGATTTTTGCACGCAGCGGAGATGGGCTCTTTGGGTTGGCCGGAGCGGGTCACGTGGACGCTGTGACGTCGCCGCGTCGTCTGCTGCATGATGCCGCTCGTGCAATTTTTAAAAATAAATTACGTCCTTACTTGGCACACAACTCAGCGCAAATGATTCTAAAATGTTCCTTTATTATGTCAAAAACTATTGTCGTTCCGTACATCTCCACAACATTGAAGAAACAGCGATTTTCTCACGTTCCCCATGCATTTCTGACCGGAGTTGGAACCTCCGGGTGTTCGCCGCTAGTCGCCGAGAGACGGCGTTCTAGATTGCGCTACTCTGCTCCGAAGGAGCTATATAGTGCTCTAATGGATCCCACTGAGGTGGCACCGGAAAGCGATTCCCCTGATTCTTCTTGTACGAAACAGCCTGGTGCAGCCTTACCGGCGACACCAAAGCGGTTCTTCAAGAAGCACAAGCGAGTCGGGTTTTGAACAGCGGCCAGCGGGAGCTGATCCTGAACGCTTACGTTCGGACGCGACATACCGAGCCAGACAGAACCTTCTTCGACCTGCTATCATTATTTTTAAACTGTTTCTCTGGCCGTGTCGTTCTCCAGTTGCTGCTGCTCCTGTACTGTTGTCTTATTATACACGTCCACTTATATTCGTATTATCTTCCTTTTTTTTTATGGGAGTTCAATATACAGGGGTTGACTTATTTTTGAGTAAATACGGTGCCTGACTTGCTTCTTGAACTGTTTTTGCTTGGAATGAACGGTATTCTTTGGTTTTAAGGTGCCCTGGTTTTCACAGTCGAGGGCATAGCAGCAGTGTTGTTTGTCTTTTTGGTAGTGTTGCAGTGTCTCAAGTTGGTTGACCCCAGGGGCCCATGATTTAGGGGTGCAAGTCAGGGTTTGAAATATCTCGCACACTGACCAACGTCTCCTCCACGGTGATAACCAAAATGACACCAGGGAAAGGTTTGAGTCTCAAATATCACTGGCTTTATCAGAGTCGCTATTCCGACGGAAGGTGCTATGGCAATCATGTTACCTTATGACTGATCACGACGAAAACTGAAAACGGCAGGCTTGTCATATAAATGAATACCGCTGACAAACCCATTTTTCGCAATGTTTATTTGTTTGCTGTAGCACCACCAATAGTGCGGACGACGTCTGGTGAAGCAACTCAGTGCTGCAGAAGTTTTTAAGGCCCGTTCACACTCTTGCGATCTCTTAAACCTGGGTTCCTTGCGACCTGTTAAACCTGGGACACACTGGCGCCATCTATTGGGTAGCAGTGTAAACTCGGCGGTCCGGCATATTTTTTTTTATTTCTCTCGCGCATTATCCTTTCTTTCTTGGCTCGAAAAACTTTTTGGAAACGTTATAAACGAGCCTTTCTCATAGGTATTACGCACATTCGACCTCGGAAATGCCGCAAAACCGTCGCTCTTGTAAAATGCAGTTCCACGATCACCGCATAAATGGCGCCATTTATGCGGTGATCGTGGAACTACATTTCACAAGAGCGACGGTTTGCGGCATTTCAGTGCGATATGCGCTATGAAAAGCTCGTTTACTAACGTTTCAAAGTTTTCAGCCAAAAGAGGATAATCGCGAAGCGATAAAAAATATGCCGGACCGCGATTTACACTGCTACCAATAGATGGTCAGTGTGTCCCAGGTTTAAGGATCCAAGGAAACAGGACTAGCGGTCGCAAGAGTGAACGAGGCTGCTATCTCATCTCACGCGGTGCGTGAGATGAGCACACAGTGCAAAAAAGCAGAATAATTGTCACGAGAAACTAGCGTCGCGTTGCTAAGAGCCAAAAGCCATGTTGAGCTTTTTTTTTTTCAAAAGGATCGCGATTGTTCCACGGAATCGTGACGTCATGAAAAACGATTGACGGGCGTTTCCCGGCGTAGGAATACATTTTCCTCTGAGAGGCATTTCCGGTTTTTTCTTAGCTTGCAACCGACTATAATACCATACAGACAACCAAACCTTGCAAGGAGATCGGTCTCAGTTGCCATGGAAACTTTACGAAAATTAAAAAGCGCGAAGGACAAGGACAAGTCCTTCGCGCTTTTTTAATTTTCGTAATGTACTAACCAACTAGGCCAACAAATCATTTTGCCATGGAAACCGCTATTTCGTTCCATTCAAATCTTCGAAAGGGTCGTTCTCAACCGGTCACACCGAGATTGCCATGGAGAATCATAGCTCAGAGAGCGTTTTATGCGAATGTAAGCGTCTTTATCGATGCGGAAGAAGTCAATTTATCAATCATGCTTATCTGAGTTACTCCACAGATCTCTTTGAATGGTATTATTGTTCTCGCGTATTTCAAGTCTGGAAAATTATTTCTTATTACAGCCAAGCGCCGACGCTGTATATATCTGGTGGCGGTTCGAAGATGTGCGCTCGTTTCGCCGGTGTGCGGATAACAAAATCTCGGCATTCCAAGAAATGTCTCTATAAAGCCACCTGTTCCCAGCAAATTTAGATCGGTTCTCCAAGAATAGAGTAGTCAATTAGAAACTGCTCATTAAATGAACCAAAATGGCAAGCATACTTGAGCTTGGCGCGACTTTCTCGGGATAAATTAGCTGGAAGGCCGCATTAGCTGGAACGCCCTAGCGAGTTTCTCAGTCCATGCGAATGGCGTGTACACCAGTTTTTTGTTTATTCATTGATTTCTATAGGTCATGTGACGATTCCTTCCGGGCTCACAATGCGGAAGAAAAACATACTGCAATGGAACACAGGAATGCTACAAGTGCGAACAGTTAGCCACTTGTACAGCACGAGAGGAGCATGAGAATACCCGCATTCCAAGGTTTGGCATTGCAGAACGTAACCTTTCAAACGTGCCTCAAAAATAAAAACAAAAATAGCGTAGTTCCGCCCTACATTCTGGGAGTCGAAGTTTAAAGCAAATATCAATTTCTAAAATCACCCCCGAAGCGGCGCGTACGTACTCATAATAAACACAACGGGCTCTCACGTTCAATGTGCCTTCGGCTACCGTGTAGTTCCCGTACTGCTCCACGATGCACTGAGCTCTCTGGCGGAACTTGATATCTGTCTCGGGCTCCCACCAGTTGAGATTTTGGCCGTCCTTGTCGAACTGACGCCCTGCACAGCCGACACCGATGAGCACGGGTGAACTTCAAAGCGGGGGATACAAGCCTAGAGCCTGCCTGATTTCTTGTGAAAAGAAACTGCCTGAACCGGGTGTGTTCAACGAGACCTAGAATAATCAAAGCCAGTTCACTTCTACGTCATCACAGTGAGATCGAGCGATAACGCTGATTGGACACGAGCGCTATACGTCAGTGTTCGGCAGGGCCTCGGGTCCAGTGAATGCGCCGAAGGACACTCGCGCGTCGGACTCTGGGCTACAATTGACTTCTTCCAAAACCGACGCGCTCCGATCGCGGCGAAATACCACGCAGTGCACTCTGGGAAGTAGTTGGCCACTCAGTTTCAGTTTCTGACTGAGCAGCTTCATCTCATGCTATCATCCCGCGACCGAGCGCGCTGCTTGCGTTTTCGATTATCTGACTTTTTACGAATGTACAATACACTCATTCTCGAGCGATACAAAACGAAGACCGGGGCACTTTCCTTGGTTCCCGAAACACCGGATATTGTGCGTGCGTATGCAAACGTAGTAAGACGTGGCTTAGTCACCTCATCCCACGTCTACATCTTTGAGCTCAATGTCAGTAATCCCGTACCAGTCAACTACAACTGAAATTAGATCACCTTGGGCCCTACACGTATTTTGTTTGCCAAATGTCCGCTTCTTGTTACTTCATTGGGCGAAAAGCAAGCCGCATCCTCACAGGAGTCTCAAAGTTGAACCCAGCGTTGGCGCATGAACTTTTAAGGAAACGCAATTAATTCGACCTTACTACTGCACAAAAGTTACTATGGTGTCTTCCTCGTGTCGTCATATATGTCCCACTCAAATTTTATGCTGATAGAAGATTAAGTTTCCGCAAACGCTGAGATCGGCTAGCTACGACGGAGGCTCCCCCTACTCCTCGCTAAGCTTTTTTGGACGAGCTTTTCCTGACGCCCAGAATCTGTGCCTGAACGGTGTGTCTGAAATTATCTCGGCATACTCAGGCAGGAAGAAAGCAAACATATAGCAAATATTATGGCCATTAGCAACCGTCAAATGCGCTTTGAATAATTTCGTTCCTTTGGCACACCGCATAGGGGTTCATGTCCGTCCGGCGCACTTCCGACGAACGGTGCGACATTCTTCACACAAGTGCTCGACTTTTGCTTTCTTAAAACGGTTTGTATGTGCGAATGTGCCTATATGATTGCAGGATAACTTTATGCGCATACGCGATGTTGAATATTAGTGGAATGCAAGTGGGTGAGGACTTCACTTCGTGCAGTGCTGCGGGGCAGTACAGATAAGAGATCAGATGTGTGTTCAAATGCAGCATTTTAATGGCGACTCCAAGTTTTACCTCGCGTACTCAGGCGTATTAAAAAAAATAGTAATTGCAAAAGTTATGTTTCGTCTATGGACGCACGAAAAAAACTTCCTGAATGGAAAGCGCCGAATAAACAAGGACGAAGAAGGGGACAGAGACGAAGCGCACTCTCATCTGAAAGTTATTATTATTAAAGTTGAGAGTGCGCCTCGTCTCTGTCCCCTTCTTCGTCCTTGTTTATTCGGCGCTTTCCACTCAGTGATGTACCAACTAGCCCATTTATCTATTTTACTACAAACTTCCTGATCAACAACACCAATGTAAAAGCGCGAGCTCGATGCATGCATACTTATTGCTTGCTACAGCTTGTTCATTCGTACACAGGCAAGATCCCCGAGCTTCGCAGCGTCGAGATTCCTATCACTGGCTCGTCCACATACCTCGAAACGCTAACAGAAAGGCTCGAGTACAAAAATACAACAACCATGCGTTAAGACAAGTTATACGTCTCGGGCTTGTGCTAAAGCTTCGAGGTCTGGCCATTTAGGTTAGTTTAGAGACCACAAATGACGCTCTCGGGACCCGAAAACATGAGATAACGGGCCGTTTATGGTCCACGCTCTGTGTATAATCTCTTGTCGACATGTCGATCGAAACCAAAACCATGCCACTCTCCTCCCTACCAACTAGTTCCCAGAGTGCACGCGCGCCGTGTTGCATGCAGGGATTTATGGAAGTAGTGTATTGCTGTGCTGAAGCCATCCGGGTGGGATGACGTTACGTTGAGTTAGAGGAGGCTGCTCACAGGCTTTCATAATCTAGTTCGTTTTGGCTTCATGTGACCACGTACCTTGATCGTCGAAGCCGTGCGTGATTTCGTGGCCTATGATAGAGCCGATTGCGCCGTAATTCAGGTAGCTGGTGGGAAAGGAGTTGGGTTAGGCAGGGGCATTTCGACGACAGCTCACGAAAATTGTCTCACCTGGGCCGATCTTTCGAGAAGAAGACTCCCTGTAGGATACCGGCTGGGAAGCCTGTGCGCAAAGAAATAAGCCTTCGTGTATCGCCAAACTTCATGAGATATGCGAGACCGCTAGTTTAACCTTAATATTGTCTAATATTGGGCAAAAACGTATGCCACATTGCCAGTTTGCTCTGCCTAGTACTGTACCAGGGATGGTAATCTTGCAAGATATACCTATTACAACTACTCCATTACTATCAATGTTACTATACGGTTCGGGTCACATTGCCGTGAAACGTCTAGACTGACTGAAAACTAGACCTTGGTTATGGTCTTATGGGTTAGCCGAAGACTGCCAGTCGTCACGTCTCCTAAACTAAACAATTTTGCGCAACTGTTCTAACATTCCGGCTGAGGTGACACTGCCGTTATAATTATCGTTTTCCTCGGCACTAGTGTACTAGTGGACCAATTATGTCCAAAGAAACTTTAACGGGAATGAATTGCTCATTTAGAGTATATTCACGCGCGAGCAGTGAACCCAGGGTACATCAGAGTCTTTACGTCTGTGACAGCAGACATCCACGGCCGCACGGGTTGGACTTATGGAGCGAATCTTACCCTGGTTCAGGGGACACCGCACTTTGTATCTTGAGTAAGGTGTCGTGCATGATTATCAGCTGTCGCACCAAAACATAGTCAAAATTTGAGAAGACAGATAAAAGCAATATTGTGGTCTCCCATGTATTTTTTTAACGTTGCGGGAGAACAAACACGCGTGTGCGAGAAGACTGGGCCACTTTCCGTGAGAACGCGAATGACATATCAGCAGAAAATATTGATGAACGTCTCGATAAGTACCGAGTATGTTCAAGACAATTCGTCTCGGGCAAATTTCGGCACAGTTTGTTTTTGACCGACATTATAAGGCGAAGTAACTGTTCCAAAACGCGTCATTAGCGTATCAGAATGCAAGGACATCAATCAAAGGAAACACAGAGAACTCGCAAGGAGCGCGTGACGACGAGCTGGACAAGCACACGCCATCATTGGTTGAGGTCGGAGCTAAACAAAGAGCACGCGAGCGCGTTTAGGGGGTAAAAAATCAAAGTCAAAACAACCGATCTCACCAAGAGATCTGCGCATGCGTGACGTCCCCATAACTTTAGTTCACAGGAGGCAAAGAGCAGTGCACGAGAAGGCTCGTGCTGTGTCGTGCTCCAAACGCGCAGAGCTCCAGCGGGGTTCTCGCACGTGCAGAAAGACTAAAGTTCCCTCGATGCATCGCGGCAGCGGTGGCGTAGTCAAACTGACGGTGAGATCGGTCTATTTGGGGGTTGTACGTGCAATACCAACGACGGGCATCTGGCACGCCCCAGCGGAGGACTGAGGATTAATTTTGACCACTGGGGATCTTTTGACGTGCAACCGAAAGCTCGATTACACGGCGCCTTCTCCGCAAGAAGCCTCCGTCAGATGATTGCGGGCACCTCGGCCGGGATTCCAACCCGCCGCCTGGGGATCCGTAGGCCGGCGCTCTCGCCCCGGAGCCACCGAGGCGGCAATTTGCAGCAATTTGGGGGTAAACAAACGCACGACGTGCGCAAGGAGCGGACGACCTTGCACGCCGTATAAACCCCTCTCGAGAGTCACGTGTCGATTATTAGAAGGTCGGAACCACTGCACAATGGCGGAACAACTGACATCCTGGAACGTGCAAATCATTCCAAAGGATAGCAAACGTCGGAGTGCTGCCAACGCAATAGTTGGTGTCATGCCATGGGTAAAGTGGAGGCTCCTCCAACACCGCCTAGAAGACAAGGCCGTAGTGCTAACATTTTGAGTCACCAGCGAAGGCCAGCGCTGGTCACTGAAAAACAATTGGTGTGCGTGTATGTTTACACAGCCTAGAACTTAGTACGCCTCAACGGGCGACTTGTCTCCCAGCTGCAGATGAGAAATTTAGCCAGTACAGTACAATCGCTAGCCTGGTGTCTTTAACGTGCATCACGCAGTAGGGATACATGACCGCACGCCGGGTACGATGCTCATCCAGATCGAAACGGGCAGAGGTGGGGATTGAACCCAGGATCCCTGGGTTCTGCAGCGTGAGCTTTCGCTCTCCGTGATCCGAGCTGGTGTGCGCTACTGGACACCGATTGGAAACGAGTGCTGCATCAGCACTCGGCTTCGAGTCAAGTTTGCGGTGAACGTTGACGCAATCGTCGTGTCCAATCTCTGCCCACCGTTGGCCTTCACTGATGACGCCATCTCATTCAGCACTACGGCTTTGTTATCTAGGAGGTCTTGGCTCCTCCCACCTCTTTCCTATTTAGCAGAGCGGACGCTCAGCTAGGGTGAATTGTGGAGATCTTTCCAGTTGACTCACGTGAGTCATTTGCGTTCTTACAGACCGAGAGCGGCAAAGCGGCCGTTTTCGCACTTTCGTGTTCGTACTTTCACGATTTTAAGAACACCGGAAATGCGCAACCTCACTCCTTTTTTTAAACTGCCTCTTGGTACGGTAGCTGACTATCACGCACGACATCGCACTTGCGCTTCACTCCAAAAAAAAGGTATCACCTTACACCCTTTTGTCCCATATAATACACCCCAAAACTTCAAATCGACAATACAAACGAGTTCCAAATTGTACAGAGCTTACAGCTGGTGGATAACTTTACACATGCTTAGGAACTTAACCAACGAGACTAAGGTTGGCAGAAAGCAAGAAATTCTTATAAGTAGAAGGGACAGTAGTATTTCATAGTTGTAAGACAGTAGCAAGCGTCTCAAAATTGAGACGTTGCTCTTCTATCACTTCACTTCGTGCTTCTTTGGGTGTATTATATGGGACAAAGAGTGTAAGAATAGACCCTTTTTGCTGAGAGTGTACAAAGTGCGGTGTCGCCTGAACCAGAAAAAGATTCGCTGCGTAGCGCACCGTGCGGTGCTGGTGTCTGCCATGCGATGTCCAAGTGTTTTTCATTAATAAAAATGCCACATTCGTCCTCAACATCAGCTCTTGTTTTCATAATATTGTCGCAGAAGAAAACGGATTGACAAGCGTAAACCTGAAACTAAAGGTTCAATCAACGAGCTTGTGCCAATAAATAAAAGTACGAGCGTCGAGACAGCAGCAGCGAGCGTCAAACGGCAGCAGCAAGCGTCGAGCAGTCGGCGTAACAGCTGGATAGCGCGCATGCGCAATAGTCTGTCGTCGTCAGGGGAGTGAGTCGGAAAGGTCGCGCTGGGCCCCTTATCTATCACATTTGGTATCTCGGACATTCGAGCACCGAACATTTGGGGTAAGAGTTAACGCGAATTTTCTAGAGTCTATGGAGTATCGTTCCTTCTCGGTCATGAATCACGGCAATATTAGGCTTACAGTGGACGTCGGCTCAAAGAGAAATTTGGTATTTCTCGTTTTCTTTTGATCAAGGTAACGTCATGTTCCCAAACTTTCGCGTTTTCTCCCAACCAGTCTATAGCGTCACATTGTCACGCAGCGTTGACGTCCTGGGATGAATAGTTTATTGACGCGGGCCGCTATAGTCAGTTACAAGTTAATAAAAGTTTTCGAGGGAAAGGAAGGATGGGGAAAAGGAAGCAGACTAAACGCTGAAGAGAGGAGAGGGTTTTCTACTCTTTTCTCCAGCATTCCATCTGCTTCCTCCTCCCCAGTTTTCCTTTCCCTTGCAAACCGTTCTTAGCCTGTAACTGACTATAGCAGCCACCTCAGTTTTTATTCTCCCCTACCAATTATTGCTTAAAAATTGGACGGTACGACAAACTGCATTTCGCAATTATTCACGGGCCAGAGATGTATCCATATATTTTCCTGAGCGCCTCATTTTTTGCGAACCAACAGTGGCATTCCGAGGTCCGGGCTTTTTCTTTTAGCGGACACTTCGACCCTTCGAGCACCAAGGCACGATGACCAGTGAAGCGAGAACCGCCGACCTGCGGCACAGCACTCACTCATGCAGTTCTCCAGGCTGTTGTAGTAGGCGTTTACCACAGCAACCTGGGCGAGGTTCTCCCACTTGCCCTTGATGTGCGGCTTGCGCAGATGCCCATAGGCGTAGTCCGTGTACCACTTGCGCAGCCGCATGATGTTCTCGAAGTACGTGTCGGGTTGCATCGTCACGTTGCGGTAGTGCTCCTCCACGAGAGCGTCCTTCAGCAGCTCCTCCGGGTAGCCAATGTACGGCTGGATGGCCAGGGCCTTGGCCCGTGCGCGCTGCCGCGTCTGCTCGTCCATCCAGTCGATGTCGTCCAGGATGGCCATAAACTCTTTCAGGATGAAGTTGACCATGTCCAGCGCGGCGCCCTTGCTCTCCTCCTGGAAGAAGTGCCGCACGTAGAGCGAGGAGAGCGCCATGCCCATGTAGCCCGTGAGCGCGCCCATGCACCACTCCCAGCGGGCCGTCTCGCGGGCTTGGCCCGTCAGCACTCCGATGAACTCCTGGAGTCGCTCGCGCCACGGCTTGCCTAGCATGCCGTACGACTGCAGCACCACGCGCCACACCATGTAGTTAGCGACGGTGCGCGCCGGCGTGCGCAGGATTAGAGACTCGAACTGCTGCACGAACTCGGGCACGACCACGCTGATGGGCTCGTCCGGGGTCACCTTGTCGACAAGCAGCGAGTTGAAGTAGCGGTCCCAGTCAATCTGCGTGTTACCGCGGGGGCAGTTTGGAAACCAAACAGAAACTTTCGTGAGGTCTGCGGTCACGACCGTGATTTTTGCAGACGAGGCCGGACGCAGTGCATGGTCCTTTGCCTCCATATGTAGGTTTTGCGACGAGCGGTCAGGTTTTCAAATTCACTTATAATTTTAGACATCTGTTCAGAGCGCTGAAACCATTTTTGGTGCGCTCAGAAACTGCAAGCTGACGGTTAAGTCAGACCAAGGCCTTAAATATTAAATAATTTAGTTGACTTAATATATTTTTCTCATTATCTAAGGCACTGCAAGGAACTAACCTGCGTGGGTAATTACCTCCAATACTGACCAAACCTATCATTCATTTTTATCACATTACAGTCATAAAAGCAGATAGAAATAACAGAATATCATTCTGTCGTTGTTCTGCCTAAAGGATGGTTCACACGGCGTTAGTTCACACCGCCAGTTTTGTTACGCTACGCTACGTTACAAAATCTGAAGGAATGGTTCACACATCACCGTATTCTTAGTTTCCTACGTTACGCGCTAGTGACCGAGACATTCGTGTCTCGAACGTCGCGTGCCAGGCTATCTCGTTGAGCTGCTAGACAGGCTTAATATCAAGAACATATGTCCGAGTGACTTGTACGTGAGGTTTCGTAACGTAACACAACGTAAGAAACCGGACGTAGAAAAATGGTCTGCTTACGCCACGAGTCACCGGAAAATATGTGCTTCATAGTAACCGTGGCTACCAGTTCAAGGAGACAGCCTGGCACGCGACATTCGAGACACGATTGTTTCGGTGATTTATATGTAACGTAAGAAAACGTAAGAAAACAGTGCCCTGTGAACCAGACTTTATTTACACAAGAAGATATTCGGAAAAGTCTCGTCTTAAAGTCCTGTTGACGCTTCTGGCAAACTGTTTCCCAAACTTCGGTCAGTGTATTTTGTTTCCGCCGCCAGGTGTTGACATTTTCTACGCTCGCGAGAGGACTGTTTCCCAACCTTCGTGCTTTCACTATAGACGCTTTGCAGCAGTTGTGCATGGGCGCCGCCATAACTGACCTTTAGTTTTGTTTCCCCTTATTACGTTTACTTCACTTCATTATTACCAGCAGGCCTGGTTATTGCCATCTTAGATTTTATTCTGTCTTCCTCCCCAGCATTGGTCATTGTGGAGGCTCGTCCACACCAATATCAGTGGCTGCGGTATCTCGGTAAAACAAAGAAGGTCGGCTATGGCGGCCCAGTTTGGCCGCGTGTGTAAAGCGTCTATGCTTTATCATGTTCATCTCACCAGCCAGTTTTGATACGCCATCGCTGCCGGCACGTACTGTGGGAACTGCAGTCTTTGTGCACACGCGACAGCCCCGCTGCAAGTGTGCGCGAGCCGAGCACGCGACGGCACGAGCTTTCTCGTGCACTGGCGCGACTGCCTCCTGTGGACTACAGCTATGGAGGCGTCACGCATGCGCGGATCGCTTAGTCAGAGTCTGCGCTTAGTAAGATCGATGCCGACTATACTTCGTTTCAGCTTGGGTCCAGACGCAGCCGATGCTACAAGCACGAGCTTGTGGCCCTGAACAGTGCCTGTACTGCACGAGCGCGCGTGCTTGGCAGGGACGCTGGAAGCCCGGAGCTCGCGCTTGTAGCGTCGGCTGCGTCTGGAACCAAGCTGAAACGAAGTATAGTATAGTACTCATCTAAGAAATATCTTGCACGTACCTGTGGTGCGAGCTTCTTAAGCCCGTTCATGGGCATCTTGTTATACAGCTTGCTCATGTTGCGCCTCTCTTCGCGTGGCAACGAATACTGCGAAAAGAAAAGAGTGCCAATATACTATATGGTGCCTTAAATAACCAGGTCCAATCTAAAATGGGCTGTAAAACTCGACGGCTGCACGTACCAATCTAAACGTTTCGTCAAAGGTGTACTTCACAGGTCGGTTTTATCGTTTAAACATTACGAAGAGTATCTCCCTCTATATAAACAAATAGGGCCAATAAACTTGCCAGGGTCAATGGCGGATGGCGACGCAGACGATCGAGTCGTGTGGCGGGGCGTGTATGGCGCACGTATTGATTCATAGCTCTACCTCCTTATCGTGACTGCTCGCAACGACCGTGGTCTAATAAGAAGAACCTTATCTTTTTTAAATGCACCTTTGGTTTAATAATAAATGCAAACAATAAAAGCAAAACTTAAAATGTAAACAACAAAAAAACGCGGTTGCATAACGACGGCGTTCTCGCTGCCGACGGATTTCGTTTGCGTGTCGTCTGCTCTCTTTTGCCTGTCGGCTACACCTTCTGACGCTGCTCCTGACGAGACTTCTATCAATATGTGCTCCAAACACGCCCCGCCACTTGATTCGGTCGTCTGCGTTGGCGTCCGCCGTAGACCCTGGCAAATTTTTTGGCCCATTTTTTACAAAAAAAAACAAAGCTACGCTTTGTAATGTTACAAGATAATAGCTACCTGTGAAATACACCTTTGACGAAAAGTTTAGATTGCTATACTTCGTTTCAGCTTGGGTCCAGACGCAGCCGATGCTACAAGCACGAGCGTGTGGCCCTGAACAGTGCCTGTACTGCACGAGCGCGCGTGCTTGGCAGGGACGCTGGAAGCCCGGAGCTCGCGCTTGTAGCATCGGCTGCGTCTGGACCCAAGCTGAAACGAAGTATAGGTGCCGGGCACCGATTTTTACGGCCCATTTTATGATCAAGCCTGGTTATTTCAGACACGCTATATATAGTCACTGACAGAAACGAAGGGCGTTGCGAGTCCCGAGTGTATCATTATCGCTCAGCTGCTAAGAAGCTTGTGCCACCTGCCAATAAGAACGCCCAAAAATAAATCACGAAGCAAATAGTGTGAATATAAGTTAGGACGTTTCTTAAGGTGTCGGTGACTATAGTTTGCTTCCCTTTATGTGCCAGCGAAGCCGACGCTACAAGCATGAGTACGCTGCCCTAAACGATGCTTGCACTGCACGAGCGCATATGCTCAGCAGGGACTAGTATATGAAAGCCCGTAGCTCGATCGCTCTTGTAAACTCTGCTTCGCTCACACTTCAAATGAAACGGAGCGCAGAAGCAGAGGCATCCATCGCGTCTGCGTGCAGCTTTGTTCTACAGATAAAGCCAGGAAGTAATATAGCACTTGCGTATTTTAAGCATCAATACCCTAACGTCGTTTTAGTCAGCCCATAGCCAGTTAGGAGAACGGGCCAACGCCTTCCAGGTAAAAAGGCCACAGTGCTGAATGTGTGACGTCACCTACCAGAGGCCAGTGATGGGCACGGACTGCACACAAGTGCTAAGTCAGCGATCGGTTGTGACTCGTGTTACATTAGTGAGGAAACTAGTACCAGCCGAACACTGACGTAGCACTCGTGTCCAGCCGGTGCCCCGCGCTGACGTCACGTATCCAGTTATATGGCTTGGTTATCTGGGAGGTGTTGCTTAAACTGACATACCCTCTCAATGCATCAAAACGAATCAACGGTTTTTGCCACTCATTATAGGAATATCATTGGTTTAACGCAGAATGTTTTTTTTTTTATCAAGCGATTTTCATGGAGTTATGTAACGTCTGAGTGTAACAGCCAGCTGTAACGAAAAACCGACTCCTAAAGGCGTTACACCCATAGGGAACTACTTAAAATTATCATGGCAGGATCTGAACTCTTCACCTGGAGATTTCGAGCCAGGTGCTTTGCCCACTGAGTTACCCAAGGTCGGTGGCTGATAGCACCCAAAAGGGAACTCATTGGCACGAGGCGCGGCCTCTCCTGTCAAGCTGCACCTTCTCACGGTGTCTGACAGACATGTGAGCGAATCTTCTGTAGGCGGTGCCGTTGAGACGCCCTTTTATTCTTCCCTGAAAAGCCTATTGCACATTATGTGCTTACTCTGAGTCTTTGTCAACGCGATCAACCTTGTTTGTTTTATTTTTCTTTGTTCTGACGGCTACCATGTTGAATGTCGATCAAGCTGGGTTGGGGAAAAGCACCAAATTACTTGACTTGCCAATTAGATGGCGCTAGAATTCAAAAAATCCGTTCCGCTACTATTCTTTCCCCGTCTATACTTTATTTCTTATAGTTATGCCTAAACGTTACGAGCACTTTGAAAAGGATCTATTAGACTCTTTTCAAAAGTGCGCAGCGTTTACAAGTATCGGCGCCAGTTATTTGAGTCCGCAATTGCTTGCTTGGGCACGTACTCTGACCATGTATCGGACACGAAGGCTGCGTGAGTGTTCGGTGAAGACTCGGCTTCAAACACACGAATCACGGCCAAGAAATGGCGGCCACCAATGTTGCTGGATTCTTTATTCTCTGTCGCCCAACCCAACTACGTCATACTTCAACGTGGCAACCGTCACACAACAACGGTCTACACATTGACGTGCACGGACCTATCCACCTAGAAGACAAGGACCTGTGCATGACGTCACCGGTAGTGATTCCCGCCCCAGGTGGGAAACACACTGCGGAGCTAAACGAGAGTCGCCGCAAAGCGGCAGACCCGCGGGTATCGGCGTCGCCCCGTCCTATAGCGTCGCTCGTTGTCACACGTTGCAGGACCCGCTGGTGGCGACGCTGAAGCGTACTAGGCGGCCTTGCGTGGCCCTATTAGTGACGCCGTATGAGGGGGAAGGGCGCAATTTCCTTGTTTTCCAGGTGGTTTTGTACGGACGTAGCGTTGCTCACATTGGCCAGCGCGATCTCGAACTGGAGCGCATCCCGGAGCTCGGCCTCTGCCGCCTTCTTGTCGGCCCCGAGCAGCTGAGCGGCCTCCGTCATGAGCTTCAGGTATGCGGCCACGACGCTGTCGTTCAGCCCCTTGAGGAAGTAGGTGCGGTCGGGGAGTCCCAGAGAGGCTTGGTCCAGCTGCACGCACGAGGAACTCACTTTCACATTCGGTTCCCCTTTCATCTTACACTCTTTAGATGAGTTCCGTGCGTATATTTTCCCCTTGCAGAAGTCGCGGACAA
>JAZHYW010038139.1:0-11621 GCA_037355805.1 Ixodes ricinus
ATCACCGCAACATACGGAGGCAGCTCAGCGAATGACGAGCCCGAAACATCTACTTAGACCAAAAAACGTAGTCTGAGTTGTGACATTAAGCAATGCAAAACGTCACGCTTGCATTGCTTAATGTCACAACTCAGACAGCGTTTTTTAGTCTAAACATATGTTTCGGCACCGTCATTCGCTGAGCTGCCTCCGTAAGTTGCGCTGATTGGCTGTCCGAAGTGTTGTGCGGGAAAGCAGACCTACGGGCTTTTTTTAGAGTGTTGGTCCTGCCTTGCAGATTAGGACCCTTGGAAGTCGCCCTTGGGCTCCTGATTACCTATCATGCAGTCTCCCATGATATGACGAAGACAGCAGAACCATTGACAGAGGCATTCAACCAAGCAGGATGCAACGGATTCAACGTAGGTATTGGATACGTACGCCTACTACGCACTGCTGTCACGCAAATCGCAACACTGATACCATTACCATATCACCGGTGGTATTCTTCAATAAATATTTGGCGAGTCTGTTCGCAATATATGGGGTGTTTGATTAGAATTCGGACATATTTATTATAAGATATCCGTGAAAGGTACACTAATGCGGCTAGTGCAGGTGAGTTGCACGGCCAGGGGGATACAAAATTCATCGTGCTCCATCAAATATTTAACTAAAATGTTTAATTGAATTTTTAATTTGCGAAAACGAACAGATGGTTTCAATTACAAATTTGCCGAGACTCGTCGAAAACCTCTCAATCAGTCGCAGAAGCACGTTGGAAGCGCAGGAGAGCACCAAAGTTACTACTTCTGCAACGGGCACAAGGCTAGCAGTGCGTAAACGTGGATGATAAGATTTTTATCCTTGTTGTCGCACCGCTAGCCTCGCGCCTGTCCCGAAAGGTAACTTTGGCACTCCCTCGGAGCTTCCCACGTGCTTCAAGTTTATCTGAAATTGACTGATTTAATGATTTTCAATGACGCTCAGAAAGTTTATAATCTCAACCGTACATTCATTTTCATTATTTTAAAAATTCATTTTAAACGTTTAGTTAACTATTTGGCTAACGTGAGGAATAACCCCTAAATCATGTCCCCCTGGGCGTATACGGCAAGCAAGTGTTCTAAAATGCGCCTTTTGGTGCATCGTAATCCAAGAGAGGCACGCCAATTAAAGTGCAACACCGAGAACGTGCGATGATGATGCAGCCAGGCTCGCGCCACCATTGGTTCTCTATAAGGAGTATTCACTGGGCGCCATATTTGTGGGTGCTGTCTAGAGCGCATGCTCAGAACGAGCCCCCATTAATAGGCTGCTAAGACCGGCCATATTGACGGTGTGGAATGCACGTTGCAAAAGAATTCTGGAAGCTAGCCATCAGCACGCGCTCAGCAGTCGCGCACACAGCTATGGCCGCCAGTGAATTCTTCCTATAAGATTGCCACGAGACGCGGCCACCAAAATTGAAAAGGTAAAGCGGCAGACAACAGATGAGAGGAGAGCCTAGGGTGCCTCCATCTGCCGGCCATTTCCGCTGACAGGGCGGAGACACCAATGGAGCCAATGGAGCGCCACAATATGGCGCCTGAGGTCAGTATTATCTCCACATTGGGTGTGGGTCGTGTAGAGTGTGTGCGACAAAGTCGCGGTGCAAAAACGTTGTGTTAAGCGAAAGTTCTGGAAAGATTGACTCAATATGACGACGGTGAGAGCATCGCAAATTTCGCCACAAAATGGCGGGTGTCTCCACCCTGTCAGCGAAGCGGCCGGCAAATGGAGGCACCCTAGGAGAGCCTAGAGTGCCTGCATAGGCTCCCTACGGGAGCGAGAGTTGCGCGTTCATCCCCGTAGCGCCGTCTTTCCTGAACGGCATGTTGATCCTGCTCCTCACGTGACTGAATTCGGCGAATAGCGGTGTCGCCCGTTCGAGGCGCGCGGCGCGTTCAAAAGCAGGGTTACGTACGGCGGGGCGCGTGCAACGTCTACTTTCCTGCACGGCACTTGATCCGGCTCCTCACGTGATCGTATCTGGGCGAATAGCGGCGCGGCAGCACGTGGAAAACAGACGCGCAAATCTGGCTCCCGTAGGGAGCCTATACACCTTTTTCGTTTAGCCTCGCACCCAGCCACGTTGTCTCCATATCCGGTATGCGTTCCGAAAAAAAAGCAAGAGATTACAGCCCTGAATAAGTAAAAAAGTATAGAAGGGTCATAACAAGAACGACTGACGGTTGCAATTAAAATGTTAACACGTTCTACTGTCGAGGCGAGAAGAAAGCGATGTTTTCACGCATACCGGAAGTTCCAGAATTAAAGATGGCGGCGCCCACGTAGAAAAGGTGTATACAGGAACTCTAGGAGAGCCAGGTGACGGGCGCCCCGCTGCGGCGAGACGCCGAAACATACTTCTCCCGAGCGGTGGTATGTCCATTCGTGTTCCTCGCGTTCCTCGTGCTACCGCTTCTTTTCTCGTCGGGTTTGAAAACAATGTTTCGGGTCCTCACCGCTGCAAAAGCTGTGCGCTCACGACCAGGTTCCCGCGAGAAATGCTCTGTGCTACCAGATCCTCGCGCTCCAAATCTGCGACCGGCCACTCTATGCCTCCATCGTCGAACTGCCAGGCTTTGGGGGTATAGGGGAGGCTATGGTAGAGGTCGGGGAAAAACAAGCGCACATCGGCGCATTTGGGAGCTGAACAAACGAACGAGATGCGCAAGTAGCTGACGAACTTGTTCGGCGTATAACTCACCTGCACAAACCGCAGTAGCCCCTTAGTCGACGTTTTCTATTTTTTTTTGCAGTTTTTAACCTTAAACAGTTTTTTTATTGTATGTGCAGCCCAGGCTGCACGTGTCCCCACCAATGGTCACCATTTTTACAAAAAAAAAAACGTGTACAAAAAAATGTGCTGCCATCTCTCGGCCGTGCCGCAAACTAAGCTCTGAACGAGCCTGTGCCGTCCAAAACAGCCAAAGGGCGAGCGACGGTGCGCGGTGGAGCTACACTTGTCCTAAACGGTTTAGGGACGGCTCCTGGTGGACAGGCTAGGTTCGTCCAAAACGGTTCAGGGATTAGTGTACCTTTCACAAATTATTTTTAAAAAAGTAAATATGTCCGTATTAATATTAAACTTAAGTTATTGTGGTCACTGGGGCTCGAAATCACCTTCCTTATGAAGTAACAACTCCTCCCAAAAATTATTTTCTTCCGCAAGTTATACATGTTGGCAAGCTGTGGTGACAGTAGACATTTCTAAGAAATGTATATACATTGATTACCTGCGTAATTTTAAGAGCAGGCGACTGAATGCCAGGCAGGCATAAACAGTGTGCCAGTTGTGGTGTTGCATTCAATCTTTGAGCCGAATAGTCTGGTATATTGCTAGGGAAAATAAAATAACGGGTGAATCTTGATTCTAAGGTTTGTTTCTAATATTTATGACATTTGGGCACCAGAATCTAGTTTTTCGACCATTTTCTTTTAAGATGGCTTAGGGCACTTTAGGCTTTTACGTAGTCTATTTGAAATAGACCTTGGACGCAAGTTATATATCGAAGTGTTATATTCTTGCTGTACTGCAACACCTCTGTGAACGATGTTCTAATGGACGGACCCACAAAGCAAACAAACACACACTTGTGTATATTTTGTGTTTTCCAACCGGTATCCACTGTCGACTGCCGCAATTCAAAACCTTTGCGAGTTTGAGTGCACCATAACAGAATTATCCTAAAGATAGAAAAGCTTTTTTTTTCAGTGCTAAATATTAATGGATTTGTGGTTTTTGTACCGCTGCATGTGTTCCATCATTTGTTTGACGTGCACTGGAGGCCGCCATCATGACGTAGGTTGAAGTAAAGTGGTATACGATTTCGCAGGCAAACTTTAAAATCCACGGAAATATTCTGTCAAATATAACGAAGGTGCAATGGCAGAGCTCCTATACCACTACGCAACCCGCGTTCCTACGCAGGGGAAGGAGGGGAGAAAGAAGTGTTAACCTCCTCCCCCAAACAAGCAAACAAACACACACACACACACGCACACACACACACGCACGCACGCACGCACGCACGCACGCACGCACATACATACATACATACATACATACATACATACATACATACATACATACATACATACATACATACATACATACATACATACATACATACATACATACATACATACATACATACATACATACATACACACATACGCACGTACGTACGTACGTACATACACACATACATACGTACATACATACACACATACATACATACATACATACATACATACATACATACATACATACACAGACAGACAGGCAGGCAGGCAGGCAGGCAGACAGACACACAGACACACACCGACAGACACGGACAGACACACAGACAGACAGACACACACAGACAGACACACACAAACACAGACAGACACACACAGACACACACACACGCACACACACACACACACTAGAGTACGATTTGCACACACTCCGTGCGGAGCAACGCTATTGGTCGCGGGCGCTATGACGTCAAACCAACAGCTGCGCCGGCGCTCCGTTACGGGCACGAGGGAGAAATCCCGTGTATTTCTCCTTGGCGCGCGCATCACGCGACGAAAACGTGAGGCTTTTGCGGTGGGCAAAAGCCTGTCGTTTTTGTGGATGCGCGCGCCGGGGAGAAATATCTGGGATTCCTCCCTTGAGTGAATACCCCCCCCCCTTACTTTATTCTATTGCCTTACTACGCTGTGACCAAAAGCACCACCGCCACGAGCAAGCAAGGTCCGTGCAGGTTTCCCGTATAAAGCGATCGCTTTTCATGACCGTTCCCTGAAACGTCGTCTGCTTACGAAGATGAGGTACCGCGTGTTGTTCCGGAAATCCGGGATGACAAGGAGGTCGAGCAGCATGTCGTGGCTGTAGCCAAAGTGGCGGTACTGTATAAGCGCGTCCAGCCAGTGGAACTTGGGCGCGTTCCATCCGGGTCCCTCGACCACGGGCCAGCCTCCGAGCGCCTTGAGGATCCTCTGCAGAGGCTCCTCGGCGTACGAGTCGATGAGGCTGGTGTTGAGGCAGGACCGGTACATGTGCTTCATCTTGTGGATGAAGCCTGGCTCCGAGTTCTGCGGTGGCTCCTCGACCAGCGTGCGCAGCTGGGCGTTCAGCTGGTCCCAGGTAAGGGAGAACTGGGACACCCAAGACCTGTCCTCCGGAATCGGGTGCCGGTGCACCCAGCCGCCGCACGCGAACTCGTAGAAGTTCTCGCACGGGTCCACGCTCTGGTTCATGTTCTGGAGCAGGGTGGACGCTGCGCAGAAGGAAGCAAGCATCTTCGGTCAGGATGCAGGTGTCTGCTCTCCAGTACCAACATAACGGCGCCGCGTCGCTTGCCAAATGACCGTACGACCAATTGCCGGTCAAGAGTTTTTACCGACAGCACAATACTACCTGTTTCACAAATATAGGGTGGCTCAAGTCACCAGGCTCGATCTAAAATGGACCGTAAAAATCGACGCCTGCACGTAGCAATCTAAACTTTTCGTCAAAGGTGTATTTCACAAGTCGGTTTTTTCTGGTAAAATTACAAAGCGTAGTTCTTTTTCTGTAAAAAATAAGGCCAAGAAACTTGCCTGGGTCAACGGCGGGCGGTGACGCAGACGACCAAGTGGAGGTGCGGGTGTGTTTGCCGCTCCTATTGATAGATGGCACTACCTCCTTGTTTCGGTCAGAGATCTGGTTTCGGTTTGCTTTTAAAGAAATATCGAAAGTGCCCGCGTCGACCGTGGTTTATTGACACGAACATAATTTTTCTTGTAATCTACCTTTGGCTTAAAAATAAATGCAGACAATGAAGCAAAACTTCAAGTAACAAAAATAATAAAAAACCGGTTGCATAACGACACCGCTGACGGCGCTCTTGCAGCCGGCGGATTTCGTCTGCGTGTCGTGTGCTTTCTTTAGCTAGTCGGTTGCACCCTCAGACGCTGCTTCCGAGACCTGTTTTGTCGCGGTTGGTGAGAAAACAGCCACAATGCGTCACCTGACCGTCCAAGAGAGGGCACAGGTAGTCCTAGGGTTTACAGAAACCAGGAGTATGAGGCAAGCGAGATCGAAGTTTCGAGCCACTTTTCGTAGGCGTCAACCCACCCGTCGGACTGTCATGCGCTGGGTACACCGATTTAACACAGGGAACACTGTGCAGACCAGGCTGCGAGTACTCGAAGAGAGGTCGCCACAGCAGAACAAGCGTCACGCCGTGCTTGCGGCATTTGCATTCAACCCACGCCTGTCCATGCGACAAGTCGCAATACAACTTGGCATCAGTAAAAGTTTCGTCTGGAGGGTCGCCAACAAATGTATCCGTTCAAGCCACAGGTCCTGTTCGAGCTGCAGCTAGATGACTATGAACGGCGAAAGCAGTTCTGCGTGGACGAACTTGGACACATCTCCACAAACAGGAACCACCTTCCGTTTCTGCTTTTCACGGACGAAGCTATTTTTCATCTGGATGGGCACGTGAACAAGCAGAACACCCACTGCTGGTCCGAGACAAACCTCCACTGGATCATTGAAGAGGCTGTCCAGTCACCATATGTCGTAGTATGGTGTGGACTTTAGAGGGAAGGCGTTGTCGGTCCATTCTTTTTTGAGAACACGGTCACCGGCGAATCCTACCTTCACATGCTCAAACAGGACGTCTTGCCGGATCTGGAAGCTTCGCACATGCAAAAGGAGGTGTGCATCTTCCAGCAAGACGGAGCACCTCCGCATCACGCCACCACAGTGAGAGACTGGCTTGACAGAACCTTTCCCGACAACTGGATGGGTCGAGGGCAGTGGCGTCACGAGGGTCAGCGGCACCCGGGGCGGTAGCCCGCTGCGACACCCTCCCCGCTCTCACGTGGCCCGTCGCGACCCCCCCCCCCCGCCTCTCACATGTATCGCCGCGACTCCCCCCCCCCCCCAGTTACAGTTGTTGGTCCTCCCGGTGGTGTGGGAGGCAGGTTCCGCTCCGATGGTCTGGGGCGTGGTGGCACGAACGTCGCTGAATGACGGGTCGACTCACTGATTGAATAGAACTATGTGCATTTATTTACACTCTAGTTACAAGTCCCAACTTGGGAAACCATCCTGCCTCTCTGAAGTCTCGATCCCCATCCCCAATTTCTCTCAATCAAATCCAAAGTCCGAATCTCCCAAAATTCCTCTCCGCACTTCTTTTGTAGGCCCGTAGGGGCCTCCTTTCCCCTCAGGAACCGACCAATCTCTTCAAATTCCACCACTCCCACGTGGTACACTGTTCTCCAATGGTCGGTGAGCTGTCAGCCTGGCGCAGTAACCACCAAACCCAAATTCCTTGTAGAGTTGTCCTCTGCAATTTTCCCCATCTGGCTGGCGCCAACCGCTAAATTATTGCATCGCGCAAAAAGCGACAATTTTACACTGAGCGGCGAAACCCTCTATATACAGGCACACTCGGTTAACAGCCACAAGCAGCTCCAAGAACGGGCCGTCCCAGGGATCTGTCCGAGCGGACTCCCGAAACCCGAGACGTTCTAACGACCGCGGGGGACCCGCTCCCACCTCTCGGCCGCTCTGTCCCCGCAAACGCTCCCTCAAAAACGCCGACCCCAACATAGAAAGATAAACAAACCGATGCCGACGAAACTCTGGAAAGTTCTAACAAAAGAAAACACTTTAATTAAAAAGCACGATTTATATATACTCAACTCCTCCCCACCAAGACTGTTGCGTTGAGACTTGATGTAAGCGCAACATGAATTCCTTCCCCGAATAGCGCACTGGCAAATGTTCGAACCGACCGCTTGGCCCACGTTTAACCAAAAGCAACTACGTCAACATTACTCTCTAAAAGGTCACCAAGTGCATGCTTATCCGTAAATGTCAACAAAATCAAACGGCACCGTTAAGAAAAGAAAGAAAAGGATAACAATTCCAAAGCCGGAAACACCAAAAACGGCGAACACATTTCTGGCGCAGGCAGAACGTCTGAGCACAGACCAGAATGGGGGCACAGAAGAAATATTGTCATGATAGCTCTCATGTTCAAAGTCAAACTGCCACAAACGATCACACACAGGTTGGACCCACTCCTGTACATTCCAGGGTCCCGCAAAATCAGTGGTGTGAGCTCTCAAAACTGCGGCACATCATCATGCCCTAATCATGCCTGTCTAGCCTGTCTTACCAACGCTGTGGCTACAAAGCACGTTTCGAATACGTGCGGACACTCAAACTTCTCCCGCAGAGGATAAAGGCTGAACACGAAAAATCTATATGTTGTAGAATATAAAATACCTAGGGGCCAACCGAAGAGCAAAAGAAAAATGAATCAGGAGGGCAGTGAAATAAATGCAGACTAAATGTGAAATCAAAACCCAGTAGCCTGGCTAGCTACCCCTAATCGCGGCCGCCTTGTCGTCCTACTCGTTGTCGTTAAAGACGTTCTGAGGACTGCCTGGGGCGGTGAGCAGTCGGTCGCTTCCACGACACTCGCTGATCCTGAGCTCGAACTGTAGGTCAGCCGTCCTCGCGTGCGAGCTCTGGCCATTGGCCGGAGTAGCTTCTTCCTCTCCTCCGTGCTCATTTGGGGCTTGCCGCCCCGCAGCACTTTGCGTCCAGAATCCCCATTCTCGAGTAGCTCGACACAACCTTCCTTCTGGGCGTCGTTCTGCGACGCACCGCCGGCTTGACCTTCGGCGTTGACACGGCCCCGGTACCGAAGTCGGTGCTTCTCCGCAGTCGGAGCTTCCGTTTCGACGCCTGGATCGGAGGGACTAGGACCCTTTTCGCCGTCCTCTCGCCGTCGTCGACGTTCTCGCCGTTGTCGTCCGCGTCGCAGCCCGTAGCCGATGCAGGGTCGGACCCGGAGTCCTTGTCGACCGCCGACTCTGACCTGTCACTGCGCCCCTTGCGCAGCTGCTTCTTCTCATCCTGGGACGGCCCTTGCCTCCCCAGTGCTGCGGTGACCGGTGCGCCGGGGTTCCCCGGATCCCTTCGCTCGATGTCGCCAACCAGGTTCGTCCCCGCGTCGCCGTCGTCACCATCGCTGCCGCTCTCGCTCTCGCCTCCTTGCGTCACCGGATCACCGGCGGGTGCATCTGCCTCGTCGGCGCCAGCTCTCCTCTGAACGTGCTTCACCACGCGGCCGACGCGGTAATCGCCGTATGCGTTCTCCTCGCGGTCTTCTTCCGGATTTTCAAGCTTCTGCTGCTCATTCAAGATTTCGGGCAACCCGTCGGCGTCGTCCGTTTTCCCGGTGGGCTTGGGGCTCCCCTACCCGTCTGGACTGCCGGCTCGACCTCGATGTCGCCGCAGTCATCACCGTCCGCGTCTGTCTTTTCTTCGTTCTCCGCGGTTTCGCACTCGAGCTCATTATCCCCCAGCGTGTCCTTAGGTGCGTGTCGGAAGTCCTGGTCTATCTCATTTTCCGGCACTTGAATTTCTACTGCTTCCCTCTCGAGAACCGATCGAACATGCAATAGTTCTCTGTACACCTCTGGCGTAAGCAACGCTCCCAAACTGTCCAACAGCTCGTCGGTGATCGAACACAGTGTGAGGACTTGCTGGCCCGTGCTTTCTCCCTCCACTACTAGACTCAGTGGCACGTAGGCCGAATCGGCGGTTACCACCTTTCCGAACGCTCCCTTCAACTTGATTGTTCCTTCACTATGTTCTAAATACGCCGCAGGAACCGTTTCCAATCTCAACACCGTAATCTCTGTCCCGGAATCTAGGCAGGCCTTCTGAGGTCTGTCTGCCACTAAGAGATCCACCCACCTGAGGCTCATACCGGCCCTTCCGACGCATGCTTTAGCTCTTTCCGTTGGCATAGACGCCACCTGGGCTACCAAGTTTCGCGGGTCATGTTTGTCTTGGTTCCCCTGACCTTCGTCTGCTCGCCTTCGTGATTGCTGACAGTTTCTCTGGATATGTCCCATTCGACCGCAACCAAAACAACGATTCGCCCTCGTTCGGTCCGCGCCGCGTCCCTCAACGCCAGTCATCGTCAGCACAGTCTCCTTCAACTGCCCATTTCGCCCTCGAACGGCTGCGCTGTCCGACGCTTTCACCCTGAATTGAGGCTTTCTCCCACGACGGCTTTCGTCAAAGTTCTCCGCCAGCTGAACCACCTCCTTTGGCCTCAGCCACCCACTCGTCTCATTTTGGAGAACGTAGGTTCTCACCTCGTCTGCCATGACTTGCTTCAACCTATCTGACACCATGAGGTGCTTCAGCTGATCCAGAGTCTGAATCTCGCGACTGTTCAGATAGTATAAAAAAAATGTCTCCAGTTTTGTGGAAAATTGTGCCCACGACTCGCCGTCCGTTTTTTAAGATGTGAGGAATAACCTCCGGTATTCATTGGCGGTCATCTTAAGCTCCCTAAGAATTTTCTCTTTCAATTCTAGGTACGGCATTATCCGTCCGTCTGACTGATTCGCGCTGAAAGCCCTCATTCTTTCTGTTAAAAACGGAAGAATGGTGGCCCCCTGTACTTCCACTGGTATGCTCAGCGACGCGAACAGCGTGTCTACGTTTTTGAACCATCCTGGCACCATAGACTCGGCATCTGGCATCTGAGCCAACACCGCGTCGCAGCTCCTTTGCGTATTCCGACATCTTGCTTCTTTCCCCGGCGTCTTTTCCATCGCGACGCGACTCCTTCTCTGCCTGCTTCGCGTTGAATTGCGTGATCTGGAGTTCCAGTCTTAGAGCAACAATTTTTAGCTTGAGCTCGTTCTCGTTCTTACTCCCTCCCCCTCCGACACGTCGTCCAGCATGGCCGAGCTCTTATCGCTGCTCTCACTCATCGCTTCTTGAGCTCCTTTGGTCATCGACCGAGTCACCACTGACATGCGAAACCAGGAGGAAACAGAAATGAGTCCCACCTGTGTCAGTGCGCTGCTCCTGAGGCGATGACTCTCCGGTGTCGCTGGATGTCACCCGCCGGAGTCGGTCTTGGGTTCGGGCACGGCTGGTTCGTTCTTCGGGTCGCAACCCACGCAACCTCTCACATGGACGATGTTGCGTCGTCGATGCACTTTGGACCGCAGCACACGAAGCTTCTCGCGAAGATGTTGCTCCGTCTGCTCGTTCTCTTCGGGTCGTAACCCACAAGGCCTCTCACGAGGATGTCGCTTTTTCACTTCGGGTCGAAACCCACAAGGCCTCTCACGAGGATGTCGCCTTGTTCACTTTGGGTCGAAACCCACGAGGCCTCTCACGAGGATGTCGCCTCGTCCACTTCGGGTCAAAGCCCCCCAAGACCTCTCACGGCGATGTCGTCTTGGTCACTTCGGGCCGGAGCCCACGAGGCCTCTCACAGGGATGTCGCCTCGTCCACTTCGGGTCGAAACCCACGAGGCCTTTCATGGGGATGTCGCCTCGTCCACCTTGGGTCGAAACCCCCAAGACCTCTCAGGGGGATGTCGTCTTGGTCACTTCGGGCCGGAGCCCACGAGGCTTCTCACGTGGATGTTGCCTCGTCCGCCGTTGAGCCGAAGCTCACGTACTTGCCCGCAGGTTGCCGCCACGTCGTCTCACCGGAAATCGCGCCACCATCCTGTCGACTGCGCCAGTTAAAGTGGTTGGTGTTTGGTCCTCCCGGTGG
>JAZHYW010038146.1:0-35620 GCA_037355805.1 Ixodes ricinus
ATTCAATTCTCCCTAGACGATTGCCAGCAATGTTCCAATCTCCTCTTTGTTATTAAAGTGCACTTATCATCCATTCCCGTCTGACCCCAGCGCACTGGCTAAATCCGTCGCCCCTCCGGGAGGACGGGAGCAAGCCCTGTGCACCTCAACACCACATGTTCTATTGCCTCGTCTTCCCTTTGCATACGGCACACCACCGCATACCATTTCCTCATACTTTGTCCTACATGTCCTAGTCCTCAATACTCCTGTTCTGGCCTCAACTAACAACAAACTCCCCTGTGAATTATCATACCAATGTTCTTTCCTTATTTCCTGTTTTTGTCCCCTATACAGAGCTAGAGCCGATTTTCTGCGCATTCTTCGCTCCCACATTTTTCTCTCGGCTTCCTTAGCACACTGTTCCTATCTGAATTTCAGTTTTCAAGTTCGGTTTGTCCCTTTAGAGTTCAGGCTTTTCATATATAGATGCTTATATAACTTTCTCATCAATCGTATATCCTCCATTGTGTCTACCTAGCCTTTGTTCAAGTTTCAACTTACTGATTGCCTCTCTAACCTCGAAAATGCCTAGCCCATGTCTTCCTGGATTCCTTCATTTGGTGTATTCCCATGTGCCCCCAGTGCCAGTCTGCCCATGCTCCTCTGCCGGGTCTCTAAACACGACTGGACCTCAGATTTCATGCATAATACCGCATTGCCAAAAGACAATCCCGACACCATGACTCCTTTCCATATCCCCTAACAACTTCCTATCTATTATAATTCCACAGCCCCCTATGCTTCATAATTGCTGCATTCCTTTCTACTTTCTTTAGCATATTTTCTTCCTGTTCTTCTAAGTATTGTTTTCCCTCAGTCTGCCATACCCCTAGATATTTATACTTACATAGGTGTTCTATTAAATTACAGTACATAGGCTTTCAGTGTTGACATCATTTTGTTTTCATGTACCTACTAACACAGTACCACACTATAAAGATTTCCTGAAGTAGCACAAGCACTTCCCCAATACAGACTATGAAAAAGCGCCAAAACGACTCCTCTTGGCTGCATCCCAAAGTCTGTTGAATACCATGATTTTTGTATCAATCTGGAAATTCAAAAGCAAGTAATATAAATGCATCATAGGTAATACGAACAAGTCCTATGTCACTTTCAGCAGGTCGTCGATCAACAGGCAAGTGAGCAAAACAAGATTCGGCAGCCTCTCGTGTGAAATAAAAATATAGATCTGCCACAGTACTGCAGCGCAGTACACTATATATTGCATCCTTCGTTCGCAGCTAATCACTTTGCCAGAGTCCTTTTTTCACTAACAACGCTTGGATTTGGGCTTCGCAGCGCAGCGTGCCTTATGATCTTATTTTTTTAGGTTTTGTCTCCTTACTCAGCTAGCCTTCATAGCACACTTAGCCTGTCAGATAATTCTGTATTTGCCTCAAAGCTGAGACTTTTCCGTCAAGAAGTCAGTTGTCAAATCGCACCACTGACGTGCGTACCCCTTCTCCGACCAATTTGATGCACTGCCGTAACCCCCACACACACAACACAGGTAACTTGTAGACGAACGCAAAAAAAATCTTGAGAATCGGAGAAAGCTTCAATTTCTACAAGTGATTCGCGATATTGCACGAAGAGCCGCAAAGTTGAAGCTCCAAACAAGGGAATCGAAGTGGCAAGGGCTCAGGCACGCTACAAGTAGTTCAATATGGCGTTCAGCGTACTCCTGGACGATCAAAAGAATCTCCAGAAAGAATTTAACATTTCCGGGTTTCGGGCTTTATGGCGCTAAGGACTCTACCACACCGATTAAGTGATAAAACACGCGATAAAACTCACAGACTGCATAGAATTCTGCTGCACCGTAGCCGCCATTGTGAAGCACGTTGTTTAGCGGCGGCGGGCGGCGGTAGGAGGCCGTGGAGGCGGTAGCCGTAGTTGAGATTGAGAATGATAAATTTTTCCATTGAAAATTTCGAATAAATATAAGCTATATTTATTATTTTTAAGAGAATGTGATGTTTTCACTAGTATAATCGAGTAAATTAGACTTCTGTTTCGACAGCGTGACAATGTTGCCAGTTGTTATTCCGACAATTCATGGAACAAAATAGAAATAGTTAAAGTCGGCCTTTTTTTACCTCTCAAGAGATGGCAGCACAGTGCCTTTGAGCGCTGTTCTGTTGTACAGTTGTCGATGTGCAAGTTTCAAGAAGTTTATGAATTTTCTTTAAAAGCGTTCACGTCAGTAATGTCAAACGATTCTGGACATATTACACCAATATTATAGCCTTTATTTTACTTGCAAATTTTCTCGCGTTTTGTCTGGTTTCCGTTTAGTTTTGTTTTCTTCAAGGCGTTTGTCAAAGTTTGCCCGTAAACAAATGCTGGCGGATTGATACATAAATAGCGAAAGTTTCGCGTCGCATGTATTTCACCTCAACTTGGTCCTAACCGCGGAAATAAATTAAATTTATTACTTAGGGTCTTTACCGCTAATTGATATTGAGTGCTGAGACCCAGATGAAAATTTTGCGAGTGATACATAGGGGACTGGTTCTTCTCTCGCACGGATATTTGTTTGCGGTCCAAGTAGGAGGCCACTGCTAGCCTGTGACGTCATACCGGCGGCGTTTCGCCAGCGACAGCAGGGGAAAGAAATGGTGAAAGTTGCGCTGCAAATGTTTGGCAGGTGTTCGTGTGGAAGAGTGGCGCATATGTGTGATGCGCTGCCCGAGTGCCTGTGAAACGGTGGGCCCGATCGAGGCCCGATGCGAGCGCCTGGAGCCGCGACCGCGTAGGACACGGAGGCCACCACGCCAGCAGTGAGTGGCGCGGCTGCGGCGGCCACACTCACAACAATGTACGACGACGAACTCGCCAGTGACGCGACTCGGATAATGAAGGATCTCAGCTTGTTCGAGGTGCCCTCGCGTGACCACTTTACGCCGACGGCGACGACTCCCAAGCGCACGGACACTTCGGCGGGTGAGGAATTCGAGAAGAAACGCGAGATCTACGCCAACCTCAACTTCAGTAGCAAGTCTTACCCGGACTTCGCGCTGGCCAACGAACACGAGTACGGTCGCATTCTGTCGCGCGCCGCCAACGCCGCGTCAAGCAGTAGCAGCTACGCCGCGGCAGACGTCCTCGGGAGCCCCAAGCGGTACGTGCCTTCGTGCAAGCGACCGCTCGGAGCCATCGAGAGCCTCATCATCTCGGGTCAGGCGCCGGACACCAAAGATGTGCCCTTGTACGCCAAGATCGATCGCGCCAGCGTGATCGCCGCCTCAAAGTTCGCGACTCCCAAGACCCCTTCGCCGGCCGAGTTCACGAACGGCCAGCTGGCGGGCCTACCGCCGCCGCCCGAGTATCCGCGCTGGAGCGGCTCCAAGGCGGCGGCCAAGCTGCCCGGCCAGGACAGCGTCCACTCGAGCCCGCGCAGCAGCTTGAGTTCGTCGAGCCGCGAGTCCCAGCATTCCAACACGTCGCCGGGTGCCAGCGTCACCGGGGCGCCCATCTACGAGAACCTGCAGCAGCCCTCGGTCCGGACCCAGAGCGCGTCCCTGCTCAATGACTACCTCCTGCACCACCGGCAGAGCCCGCGCTCCTCGGTCAGCTCGCAGGACTCGAAGCACTCGAGCCCTCGCGCCAGCGTGGCCCACTGCGACCCGCCGCCGTACCCACATTCCAAACCTCCCCCGACTACCCCATCTACGCCAACCTGCAGGAGTTGCAGTCCGCCGTCAGCCCCGCGTCGGGGTACCTGCCCGGTCAGGACTCGGGCCCGCACTTGCCGCCGCCGCCGTCGGTGCTTTCGTCTCAGCATGCGGGCAACGGCCTCATCAAGCCCAGCGCCCAAAAGGCGTATGGCCCGCGGCCCCCGTACGGGGCCGGCTTCGAGCCAGCCGCCAGTCCCATGCCGCACGCCTCGCCGTCGGCGTACGGCGCGGCCCTGCGCTACTCGGCGGCCACCAACAGCCTATCGTGCTCGTACCCAATCGACAAGCAGGCAGGGCCCCAGGTGTACCAGATGAACAGTCGGCCGTATGACGCGGCCGCGGCCCTGCCCCAGAAGCCCCAGGTTGCCTGTCCGCAGGTACCCAGCGGCGTGTGCTCTCCAGGGGCCGAGCAGCACAAGGGTCTGCCCCCGCCGCCGCCCTCACCCGGGCTACAAGCCCAACGCCAAGACGCTGCTCCCGTACAACGTGACGCCGCCGAGGCCCAAGGGCCCCACGGAGGCCGAGAAGAAGATCGAGGCCCTCATGAAGCAGATCGAGGACGAGCTCGAGCACAATCCTCCGGAGGGCGAGTTCTTTGGTGAGTCCTCTTGCGGTGCTGTCGGTGGCGGGAGATTGACGTGTGCGCGCAGACGGCACGCGACACGCTCCTGCTAGCTTCAGACTTGGCATGCCAAGTCCTTTGTCAAAATGTGCGGACCGCGCTTTGGGTTCAAATTCGTTCTGTGGCGTCCAGAACATTTTTGCGCCCTCTGGACGATGAGGGGGTACCTAGTTGCGGACAGGGACAAAACTAGCATGTTGGTCACCAAACTATACAAAACAGAGGGAATCGTGTAAGACATGGGACGAGAAACCTTGTTTACGTCCCTTATGTGTTTTCTTCCATTTGATTGTAGGTTTAGGATGCAATTAAATATTGTTAGTAAGCAGTGTGCAGCACGGGACCAGAGCTGGTCCAGGAAGCCGTGGCCGAGCAGGGTTGGAGAACCCTCTTTTTCGGGCATTCCCCTAGTCTTGCATCCACACTGACCTCGGTCTGGAAGTGCCATCTAGGTGCCACTTATCAACCAAAGTTTGCTTTCTGTATGTCTTTGTGCATTCTCGTTGTGTCTTTTTTTGTAAAATATAAACAGGCTCAGTTTATTCAATATTCAGTAACTTGTTTCTCATGCAGAAAGCATCCTTACAAGAAGCACAAGGCAGAATGGTTTTCAATTTTTGGACAATGTGCTCTCCTAGGAAAAGCATACTGAGGAGTTCTAGTTTTGGCCTTTTCAGTCTCAAGGTGACAAGGGAATCCCACATGCGTCGACCTCAAGCAATCTGTGCCATTCCCTTGTCATCTTCCTTTTCTTCTCATCCACTTTCCAAACATACTGTTGAGTCTAATTTAATTGTTACCCAACTCTCTTTCTCGGCATCTAGAGCAACGAGCTGATAGGCAGAAGCCGATGCATTCACATGTTGGGGTAAAAGGTTGACCCCTTCCCTCCCTTAATTCCCGGTTGTCACTCATTACTGAACTGTGCGAGCATATTTCCCCCACTTCCAGTAGGCTGACTTCTCTTGGGGGATACATTTTTTCTTTTGGAAGCAATCTTTATTCACCCCTGTCACTGCATTGTTGAAGGCTTGTTTGCTTAATGTTTTTTGCCTTGCTTGCTAAAAATAAGGAAGGGAAATGCTAGTCAGTAGTGACCAAAATTCGGTCCCACTTGTATATTTACAATATTAATGTAAATCAAACCGACTGTATAATACCGTAGTTACACTATTCGCGACTCCAGCGAAATCGGATGCCGCGTAGCGGCGACGCCGAGAAGCTCAGAGAGGAGGTCGCTTTCGACTCTGTCGTCTGCTATCGCTGCTTGGCTCTCGTATAGGCAGCATAGAAACAAACATCGTTTTCAGCAATTATTTTCATGCTTCCGCCGTGTCATTCCTACGCACTGACTAGAAGAAGGTTTCTACCTTCGAAAAATCGCTTTGCTTTCATATGTAACACCGATTTTACGCTGCAGCGCAAGACATTTATGGTGGTCCGCGTGTTGAACGACGAAAACGACCTCCTCTCGTCCGCCATTTTGCCTGACCAGCGCGCCCCTATAGTTCGCTGGAGTCGCGAATAGTCGGTGACAGGTCAAGAACGAAGCGGAAACTCCTCCCACCTCTTTCCATTTTAGCAGAGCGAACGGTGGAGAGGAGGTCGACTCTTTTCGGCGATCGCTCTGCTAAAGTGGAAAGAGGTGGGAGGAGCTTCCACTTCGTTCTTGACCTGTCACCGACTATAGTGCTCTCAACTGTCATTAAGCTAACGATCGTCATGGGCGTCCGCAGAACTTTTTAGAGAAGGGCGCACACTTATGACCCCCCCCCTCTCCCCCCCCTGCCTGGGGAATGTTGGCCATGTTCGCTATTTTCAGCATGTTTTCACGTTCATCTCTACCTGCTTTCACGGCTGCGCCCTGGATTTGGGGCCACAAACCACTGATCTCTATGACAATTGCTAACTCACGCTTCCCGCGAGTGAAGCCAAAGACGACCATCTTGCATGTCGAAAAATCACGTTTTTGGAGCGTTGCGGAGGCTGGCGGCAGCGTGCTGAAAACACATTTTCTACTTGTTAGTCATCATTCGCCGAAGAAATTCTTCAAAACCCTCTTTAAGCTGAGAGACTTGCCGTTGAGAACACGTGGAAATTTTTATGGAAGCACAGTGCCACAAAAAAAAAGGCACAACATGTCGAAAGCAAGTTTCGCCGGTCTCACGGCGTGATCAAAACTTCCTTGGCACTTCTTTTTTATTGTTTTTTTCTGGCCGTTTAAATTTGCCGGTTTTTTCAATAGCCATTTTCAATTTCCAGATACTAAATAGCATGTTGGGAACGGTAAATTCATGGTATTCACAAATGTAGCTGGTTTGGGTAGCTAAAACCGCCGGAGTAACTGGTGTGGGTGCAGCCCCCCCCCCCTCTTTACCCCCCTCGAAATTCCAGGCGAAGGGGGGTGGGGGGGGCATGTATTCCTCTGGGACGCCCATGACGATCGTTGACATCTCCCAACTGTCATTGAGCTCTACTAAGTTGTCTGGTGTTACAGGGTACATAGGCCTAACAACCCCAGTTGAGATGCGCGTAAGGGACACAGTTGAAACCATTACGAAACAAAACTGATTTCACATTATCCTTTTATAAATAGCGATGCAAATTAATTATATGCACACTTTTCATTCATTGTAAACGCTTAAAATATAATAAAATAAACTTTGTTTGTTTTTAGAGTAAAGAAATGACAGTCGGAACATTTCACACAAATTCAAGCAAGAGAGACTCAACAAAGTCCTATCGGCATCGGCATTACGATGGCCGTCCTCGCTGAGCTTTGGCTTCCGTGAGGTGCTGTGATCGTTCTGGCTTAGCGGCAGCTGTGGCCCCAAATCATACCCCTTCCGGCAATACTTGCTGCTACAATACTTTCTAGATACCTCCCAATCTTCTGCAATAGTAAGTGCTTTGCTGGCGCTGGCCATGGGCGGCGATGCGGCGGACGCCGCCATCTTTAGCTCTATTGGGGTGAACCCCCATCAGTTGTACCGCAGCGAAGGCTAGAAGCGCATGCTCATAGCATTGGCAGCTGCCCTTAATGCATGAGTGCTTGTACCGCTGAGATGTGCCCTAGAGCAAGAAGCTCATGCTTGTAGCCTTTCCTGAGATACATCATAAGGTGAAATAGAGTATAACTGAGGTAGGCCAGCTGATCGGTAGCGGCTAAGTGACAGTTAGCACCCCCTTGAAACTCCGGCCGATATCAGTTAAGTCCACTGTCGCTGGCCTAATGACAGTTCAGAGCGCTAGTGTAACTAGGGTATGAGAGGATCACGTTCACAAACCTGCAGAGACCATTATCCCCTCTTCTCATATCTCCTGTCGCTTGTCTTCTACTTCACACTTTGTGGACAGCCAATGCCCACAGTGGCAATTTTTGTTTATTTGAGCCCTAGATCATATATGAATGGTTACTATAAATGCAGTATATCCTTTTAAGACTGTGGCGAGTACAAGAAATGTTTTGCGGATCGTCTTCCTTGTTCTGGATAAAGAATCTTATGAATTTCTTAGTCATATATCTTGGAAACCGGACTAATTCACATGACAGCAACGAGTTTTCCTATAGAGATGGTTGCAAAAGTAAAGTAAAACCTGCAGTGTGGTGTTGACCCATTCTCCTGGTACAGTGTAATGTTGCCCATTACTGTTTTGGAAGTTACTTGAGCTATAAGTGGTGCTCACGTTGCATACTTATGAGGATATATGGGGCATTAGTTTACTAAGATAAAAAAAAAATAACTTGATGTGTGGGCTCTGCTTTTGGGGTTTTTCAGATTTTACTAGTTGGGGGGGGGGGGTACAGATCAAAATGTGGTGGTGCAGTCTGGCCTTACTCCAAGGTTTAGTTCCATTGGAGGTGGATTGATGCAACAAGCACCTTGAATGAGTTATGATTGCTTTTAATGTTTGATAAATTAATTAATGCCTTTAGTATTTAAGGAATCATAAAGTATGAAACAAATGGTGTGAAATGATTTACTCTGATAGTCAGATTTGAATGGTTAATGAGGAACGTGTTTGCGCTTTTCTTTTTATCCAAAGGGAACTTACTTTCCATATAGTTGTAATATCCATATTGTTTCTCTGGCTTGAATTATCTAGGCAGCCACGGTAGCATGCACCTTGCTTCACTCTGCCGTGGGATATATCATTTGATATATGGGAGGTGCAGAGTCTGTCTGTTTCGTGTAATAAATGTTGCAGTCTTGATGCTGTTTTTTTTGTTTTTTTTTCCTGGATGCTGTTAAAGTGCAATTGAGTTTGACTCCTAGGATACCTTTCAAATAGAATTTTGTGGCTGATAGGGCATGAAGGGTGTTTGCATAGAAAAGTTATCTCATCCTGTGGGGAGGCTATCATTTTTTTTTTTTGCATTGATGCCTTGCGTTTACATTTGAGTAGTTTTGTTTCCTTCCTCTAAGTCTTTGCTGAAACCATTGTGTGGGTTGCTCTAAATCCTACACTAGTTTTATTACTGGACTACACATAGTCATGTACTAAATTAAACAGTGGTATGTGCACTAATGTTCAGAGATACATATAATTTATATTTGTTGTGGAAAACACACCTCTTCATATATGTGCAAACTGGTGCTGTTTGCGCGCGACTCTTGAATAAATCCCGTGCAACTGATCCCTTCATTTAAAATACTACAAGGATGGGAATTAGTCCAAAAGCAGCTTCTATACGGTGCATATTGGATTTTGCTTTTGGCTTACGTAGTTAGTACAGTACATACTGTACTAACCTGTACTAACAAAATGTGCTTGTTAAAAAAATGTTGATACTTTTCTATTGTTTCTCAATATGTTTCAATTTGAACCTTATTAAGTTTTATGGAGTAGAAGGTCTACTTAATGCCTTGGCAGAAATTTTGATCCGGTCACTTCACTTCTCATTGTGAACCGAATGGATTAAAATTACTTTAAATAAATAGCGAAAGTTTGGTCTCGCAAGGCACAGTATTGTAATGGGGAGTATTCACTGGACGCTGCATTTGAGGGCGTTGTTCAGAGCGCATGCTCTGAACGAGCTCACATTAATAGGCTACTAAAGGCTACTAAGACTGACAATCTTGATGGTGTGGAACGCATGTTTCAAAAGAACTGTGGAAGCTCGCCATCACCATGCGCTCAGCAGTCGCGTGCACAGCTATGGCCGCCAGTCTATTTTAATCAAAGCAAAGGAGAAAAACAACATGTAAACAAACCGCCGAGACTCGAGTCTTTTAATGCTTTATTTAGTAACAACTGAGAAGTGAGCGAAGGAAATTATTTTCACTTTGGTCTTGTTTTCTGCGTTGGAACTGAGAAGTGAGCTAAGGAAATTATTTTCACTTTGGTCTTGTTTTCTGCGTTGGCAAATAAAATGCACTGATAGCCCAAAGTGCCGCTCTTCATTTTGACAGGAAATTGAACAGCTAACCCGGCAACATCTTTTTCGCTAGTAATGTTTTATTGAGGCAATATCTTGAAATGTCTTCAAATCTTCAAAGTACAAGCCCAAAATCTTCAAAGTACAAGCCATCTTTGGGTGAATTACAGCGTCATATCTTATGAGATTGATGTTTGCGGAATATTTAAAAATGGGCTCGATCCACTTGACCCACGCAGTTTAATGTTCAGAAATAAAAGATAGATTTCTTTTTTTTTTGTTTTGTATTAGCTACAGAACTAGAAAAGCGTAGACTCTACTGTACTGTTTCCTCGCCGCTTACTCGAGATTACATGTTTGACGTTAGAAGTGTCAGCTAATGACAGTAACCAAACTACGTAGTGTACGGGCAGTTACATGAAATGCTTCACCTCCGCCTCGAATGTCGCCGTGATGCGCTTTCCGGGTCACTCGCTCTAGTCGTAGGTTACATTCGTGAAATACCTAACGCAAAACGAACACCACCGCCATGTACAGCCGACGAGGCACGTTGTTTTCTTTAAAAAAAAAAAAGTAAATATGGAGCTAGCTTTTTACTGGCTTTATGCATGCGGCAGATAATTATTTTAAAGCCTGAGTAATTTCGGACAAGATGACAAGACGACAAAGATTTTGTATCGTCTTGTCCGTTATTTTATTTATGCGTGTCTCGGGGTTTAGGTTGTGATGTTTCCTAACCAGCTCGCCTGCATACTTTCGCTTCTTTTAGTTAGTGGATGGATGGATGGCTGTAATGGTTGTACCCTTTATAACGGGTGGTAGCTTGCGCCACCTAGCGCAGAAACCAAAAGTACGATCCATCCCCTCGCCCTTCTAATCCAATTTTCTCCCCCTCTGTATTTTTTTCTTTCGTACTATCACTATCTAACTATCGCTTTTGGTTTCCAGCACCCCTGCCTGATAGTGCATGTCTTGTTCCCACGCTGTCTCTTGCTGAACGATAACTATGTCGTTGGCATCTCGTTTGTGAAAGCGTCCTTTCGTTATAAACCATAATAAAAAAAAAGTCATATTTGGGGGTTTTACGTGCCAAAACCTACGACGGGCATCTGGCACGCCCCAGCGGAGGACTGAGGATTAATTTTGACCACCTGGGGGATCTTTTGACGTGCAACCGAAAGCTCAGTTACACGGCGCCTTCTCCGCAATAAGCCTCCGTCAGATTGCGGGCACCTCGGCCGGGATTCGAACCCGCCACATGGGGATCCGTAGGCCAGCGCTCTCGCCTCGGAGCCACCGAAAAACCATAATCAAAAAGAAGCGCCATCTAGTGTACTCTTGATCACTTATCAAATTTCCTCCATGCTGGAGGGTTCCCGTACCGATAGTTTCGCCCGAGAGACAATGGTCCGGGCAAAGTGGGAGTCGTAGAACTAAAATATGATCACCTGCTGCAAGTCCAGTACGAACCTTTCACAGAACGTCTTCGATGTTCTGTTCACTGACCTGGATGGCCCAGTTCACTACTTGGGTGACGAGCCTTGCGACCTCGTTGCTGACAATTCCTTTTCCAGATTTTCGCTGCCGTCTTTATTTTCTTCTTTGAACCGATACTAAACAGCAACCCTTTGAGTGCACAAATACATTGTCGTAATATCACGAAAACCCAGTTAAATGCACTGTGCTTCGTCCGCAACTGAACGATGTGAAAAAAGAAAAGAAAGCGGTTTCTAATGGCATGTTGATGATAGCTGGCAAGAATTTTGCATGTGGCCTATTGGTTCGTATTCTGGTGGTGACCGCTTAGTTCTGTCCTCTTCGGTGCTATAAAGCTCCAATCCACTCAATAAAAAAAAAAAAAAAAGTTAATGTGAAGAGGCGAAGAGTCTAAACCCCGCGGATAGAACATGGTACTGTCCTTCGTTTTCTTTCTTTAGATATTTAGGTCGACAGAAAGTAGGAAATGGCATGACCGGCGTCAATATTGGTTTCAGATTTGTAGTCCTGGTGTACGAACTGTAAATGAAATACATATAAACGTGGCTTAAAACCAGAAACCATCGTGAAGTGCTGCATCTACAGCAAATTTGTAATTCAACAATTTACGGAGTAGGATTATATTGCGAGCCTTTTCGTTCGAACTGCAGCTCGAATGAAAAGACAGTAACACAGCCGGCGAGTCGCACGTGGCATGCATCTCTACAAAATATGTTTGAAGGTCGCGCCCCGGGCTTCATCTTCGATTTTACTTGTCAGTACGTTAGTGATGAACCTCAGTAATCTATCTGCGCAGTAAAATATCCGTGTAATAAAAGTCACATTTTCTGTACAAAAACCCAGCTAGCGTAATACCTAGAATATACAGCTGTTCGGTAAATAAACATAATAAGCTCATTGTCCGTAGCTAAACATAATAAGCTCATTGTCTGTAGCTAAACATAACTCATGCTATTATGAGAATGTGCGATAAAGAAACAATAAATGAAGGAAGAATTCGGGGTTAATTGTTTCATTTTTAGAAAGGCTTTGGATATGAGTTTATATTTACACGAACTTACGGCGGTATATGTTTCAAGGCAGAGGAGGGAAACTTGGGTTCATAAAACCAATAACTAATTGGGTACTCACCGTGAATGCAGAGTGGATAGCTTTACGTGATGTGGTATTTTTTACTTGGAAAACGCAAGCTTTGTTATGGAAGGGCTTCCCATACTACTGGGTACGCGGACATAAATTGCGGAAGCAAAAGAACAGAAGGAAACCGGGAATTTATAGCTAAAAAATTGCTCAAGTTTTTTTTTTTTTTATTACATGAATATATTTTGCAGCGTAGGTTAGCGATTCATTGTTTCGGTTTCGCTTCGTCACCCAGGATAGTGTGAGTCCCGTTTCGGCTACGGTTACCGAAAACATTCCTCTGTTGATCGCTTTTGCTTTCGGTTACGGTTTGAGTCCTCGTTTTAAATGAACAGTTGGGGTGCCTGCAAACGAAAACCCGACACGCTCGTGATCGTGAGTACGGCATTGCCACTGCCAACTGGGAAGTGCGAGATGATTATGGTTGTTTTTACGCCGCAACATGATCCACAGAGTGGAATGATCCCTTCAGTCGCACTAGTCAATGAAAATGAACTCGGATGCGAACGTTGCTGTTTGCGTCGTTGCTACTTCCGTACTTAACGTCTGGATGCGCGTTCGTCTTTCGGTTTTGTTTTATAGGTGAATTCTGACGCTTTGTGAAGCGCGGCCACGCCCCAATCCAGGCGCGCTTGGAATGCGTACTGCGCACTGCTCGAGCTCTCGCGTGACACTCGAGATGCCTACATGTGCGATTTGCTAGACAAGGAGCGTCTCGCGCACTGTTCTGCCTGCGCCGGAATTCCTGCTCGAGAAGGAGATAGAGGCGGTAACACGAGTGCTCCTGCAAACAGATGTCACCCTTTCTGCCTCTTCCTCGCTTCGAACGGCTGCCCTCTGGATGCCACTGTCTCTGCATCCTCTCCCGGAACTGATAAGACCCCTCCGCTGCGTTTATGTCCCTTTCCTTTCCGATGTCCCTGTCGTCCTGAGCACTTATGGTCCGGATTTGGTTTCCAAAGTCTGCGAGGGGGAGAGAAAACCGCTCCGCGGCACCTGCTTCCGAATCGGCGCGCGGAAGATGCAACACACCGGAGGCAGTCTGTCGCTCGAAATGGCCGCTGCGTTAACTTGCCTAAGCTCGAACTTGACGAGCTGAGTGAAATTTCCGACGACCAATCAATACCGTTGCAATTCGTCACACGAATAGACGAAATGTGTTATGTTTATTTAATTTTTTTTTGTAATTTGTCGAGCATATTGTTATTAAACGAATAATCACGAGCCAGGCCCTTTCTTTACTGGCACATTTTTTTGTGTGCAAAAAGGGCTGGCTGTAATGCTCCGAATTATATTTCACGGCGTAAAGATCACAACCTTTGAGGTGAGAGAAAATGAATGCGACAAGTAGACACAAAGAACAGTGTGATCAGGCTGTTCATTTCTACTGTTACGCTGATACGTGAAGCGCCACACCGTGATTGATGACCGAGGAAATCAGTTCTAAGCGAAAGCATGAACTCGTGTATGACCGAGCTGGAGACGTAAATTAAGATAAGGGTGCTGCCGGAGTGTGTCTATACACCTTTCCAAGAAAGACTCGATCCCAGGGGCAGCAAACCGTTTTCGAGCCCAGTCACTGGGTTTGAGGCTGAGGCTCTCACCGGCGTCCTACTACGCCTAACCGAGTGGAGCTGTGATTTCGATAGGCGCAGCCTGCGTAGGCGCAGTTTTAAGCACTGCTGGCGGATAGATTCTCATCTTTTCCCGCTGTATTTTGTGTTTCATGGTGCATGCATTTCCCGAGGTCATTGAGAAAGCATTGTACCACATTTTAAAGAAGAAAAAAAAATCTATTTACTATTTTGTTGGGTACGCGCGCGACAGAACGAATGCCGACTTGAATGTATAGTTCTAGTTTTTGTGCTTTTTTACGATAAGTTTTTGACGGCTCCGCGCGATTCGCCTCATTGACAAACGACAAAGCGCTTAGCTGTCAAAAATAAATTACAACAGAAGAGAGCCGAAAGGCATGCATTTGATCACGCTCACAAATAACGTGTTTAGCGATGAACAGGACACAGACATACAATTTAGAAAGTGTTAACATTCGAACAATATATTGTACGTACCACACGATGCAGCGTTATCCGAAAAGAATTTATTTGAGAAAGATCTCAAAATAACACAGTCACAGTCGACAACAGTCACATCTTGACGATCGGACGGAATCCAAGATGACTTCGTTTTGGGGCACGTTTCGTGGAGAGCTTCCTTTTTCACAACAGCACCAAGTCAAAGGAACGAACGCATTGACCCGTTTCCCACCCCAACCCGGACAACTATTTTTGGAGATGACTGAGGATTCTGCGCGGATTATCTCTGGGAGGGGGAGAACAATGTTCGCAAAATCGCGTCGAGGGTCGTTCGACGTCCTTCACCTCCTTCGTTTCCCGTGAATGTCAGCAGAAAAGCTTGAATGGCAGGCTACTACCATGCCTTATTTCGCACAATGGAAGATAACACAGAAAGGGTGCGCAGCACGCATAAAAAAATTAAGTGGATACTTTCAAGAGGGGCGAGAAAACGTCGAATGCAAAACCGCAAAAACACAGGTAGAGAACCACGCTGAGCGGGTCTTCACAGCTCCAAGAGAGTGGCAGAAAATTTCTAGCTGATGAGGGCGCGCGAGTCGCACCAGCCGCATCAGCATCAGCAACATGGCGGCGGCCTAGGAAGCGTTTTTTTGGAAAGGTGTATATCGAGACAGTCGGGATATGAAAGTAGCCAAGCCAAGAAGGGGAAGAGCGTCGGGGAGGTGTTCGGGGAAATGCGAAATGCCCTCCGCGCACATGCCACCACCACATGTGTCCTTGGCTTCTCTGGGAATACCGGGAACCCGCTTTGTACATTCCCGTGACATCTTAGTCCCGTTCTCTCGTTTTCGTTTTTTTTTTTTTTTTTTCGTTTGTGCATTTTCTATGCCCGGTAAAACAAGGCGTACTCTGCGGAACGTTGATGAAAGAGACTGCATTTACAGGACGCGGGAATGCTGCCAGACGAATAGCTGCGAGAAGTCTTCCGACATTTTCCCCCGATATCTTGATCCTGTATCAAGCATTTGAAAAAGGTTGCCGGAGAGATCAGTCGCAGGTCTGTGCAAGGGCACACTGTTCCGGGTACACGCAGTACCTCTGGTTTATTATGTCATTACTTTACGCGTCCTGTTAGCTCCTTTTTCGGTTGTCGAAGGAGTGGGGAAGTGGACGCGTGGACAGATTCGGAACTCCAAAAGAGAAGGCCTAGACATTAAAACCCCTTTTTCGGTTGTCTAGGCCTTCTTCAAAGAGAAGGCGTAGTCATTTCAACGATCGCTGTTGAAAGCAGTGTGTCGAACCGAAAAAAAAAAAAAAATACGGGTTCGGTTACGGTTCAGGTTCAGGTAAATTTATTTTGTTCCGGTTCAGTTCCGGTTCGATTAATTCGATCCGCGAACCGGTTCGGAAATTATAAATGACAAATTGCAACATCAAAATAAATTACAAATAAAACATCTGAAATCAGCACATGCGGAACGGGATACATCGTCGAAACTAGTAGTGCATAACGTTTATAAAAGCCTGTAGCCAATGCAAGCGGCAATCAACGACTGTCTGATGACAGGGGCTGTCTGTCACGGGCGCTAACTCCAGCGTCTGCTGAGCGTTGGCGGTTTGAGCGCACGCGCCCGCTTGAGTCCCATGACTACGCTGGGCAGGCGACGGAAGCAACAGAAGCTCGGCAGATCCTTTGTCAAATTCGAAAGTGCGCGCAGCTTCGCTTCTCCGCGAGCGACTAGGGTTTGTATCCCTGGTTTTTTTTCCCGCATTTATCGAGTTTCCGGTACGAAAAAATGCGGCATGTAAATCTTGACACTTCATAGCTCGATATACTCTGACCGGTGGTTGGGGCAGCGAAGAGCAGATATAATTCATGAATGCTCATTTCAACTGTAAATAAAATTTCTTTCTCTCCCTCAAGACATTATCAAACTCCACAGCCTTTTCTTTTCTCATTCCGATGGAAGCAAAGCTTCAAGAACTCGCGCGTTCTAGAAACGTGTTGTGAAATGAGCACACAGCAGCATTTAGGATTTACGAGATTGTAAAAAATAAAATCCCGTGACGCGATTTTTTTTTGTTTTTTTGCACAGCCTTTCAATTCTTTTCTTCCGTGCAAGCCGCGACCAGCGCAATACTGGTTGCTATGTCAAGATTCATGGATGCAGCGTTTATATTCCTAAGACTGAGTGGAGAAGAAAAATATGTAAGCGAGGTGTGTGTCAGTTGACGGCACTTAAAAAACAAATGGCATTGATAGCACATTCATTGTCAACAGCGCGTGGCCGAACCGTTTTGACATGAGCCGGTAACCGTTATTTTTTTTCCGGTTCAGTTCCGGTTCGGGTTCATCGCGATAACAATATAACGGTTCGGGTTCGGGTTCAGTTCCGGAAAAAATACCGGTTCGGTTGCGGTTTTCGGTTCGGTTCCGGTTCGACACCCTGGTTTAAAGAAAGGCAGAAACTACTACTGCTCATTGACATTTCACGCCGACTTATATAGCAGGTGTTTGGGTATCGTGCTTCTGAGAAAAGGGAGACTGCCCCCTATGGTATTTGGATTAATTGCGTGGCACACTCGACGTGCACAACACACGGAGCAGCGTGCGAGCCGAGATTTGCACGGCCCCGCGTAACTCGGGGTCTTTCGGGAATGCAGTAATTGTTGTACGCCGTTGCGCAGCCTCCGTGGCCTTGGTCCTCCACTTGTTTCGGTGAAGTCAGCCTGCCCCGTCGCCGCTTACGAGAACGGCCGCGGCATTTGTACGGGGATCACCCTTGAGAAACGCGCGCGGTAGCCGGCGCTCGTGGCCAAAGGTCCATTCACGAAGTACCGTTCGACTGCGTTACGAGGGCTCACGTATATATAGAGTTACCACCGCGAGTCACCGGGCAAAATGCGTGCTTGGTACGGAGCGTGGCAACCTATTCAGGGAATAACTTTGCACGCGGATGTCCCGGTGATTCCATAATGTATCGCGAGAAAACGTAAACAAGCGCTCCTCTGTGAACGGGGCCTCACTGTGATGTTCGTTCCCGACTCTCTGCTCTTTTAGGCCAGCAGTCTCGTTACGAATTTCCTTTTTTTAGTTCCGTGTTTCGGAGAGTTCTTAAACCTCTTTCTCGTCGGCGAAGTCCGCGAAAATAATCTCGGCATCCATCGATTCTAAAAAAAAAAAAAAACAAAGTCTCGCTGGGAAAATAAAGAATATTTCGAATTTATCCGAGAGACTTGAAACGTTAAGATCGCCATTAAAATGAATAAATAAATAAATAAAAATAAAGATAGTAAGTTTGGGTTTGAGCACAAGGTCAGTAATCCCGAGGATAGGCCACTTCGGTTTCCTTTAAAATCTCGGGACTACTAACCAAACGGGGCTTACCGTATATTCCGTCAAGGTTCGTTCAAAACAACGGGCCATTGCACCTGTGGATCACGGCCCAAACCACTATTCTGGTTTTCAATTTGGACCGTACTATTTGGCTTTCTTAGAGGAGGGAGGGGGTCGTGTTTTTAATAGGGAAATGATTAACCCATCAATTTTATAGAGGGGTCAGGAGAGCTGGGGCTTCTGTGGTTCTTCGTCGACTACATTCGGGCGTTTAGTAGCTTTAAAGGAGCAACGTTTAGCCAAGCAACACCTGTTTCCAAGTTTTGTCGTGGGACAGTTTGTATTTCCAGTGGAAACGGCGCCAATGCCATATCCAGCTAAAGAAATATCATGTGAGACAGGCGAATTTAGGGTATGCTTGGGTTTTGGCACATTTATATGCTGTGAACACAGCAAAGTTAAAACTCGGAATTTCAGGGAATTGAGAATATGGCAAAAATAAACTCCGAAAAACACCCTCCGGCTCCGAATTTCACTAAAAATATCGGAAAAAGAATTATACTTTTTTTCCCTTTTTTTAAAGTTTACTTCTAATTGTTCTCCTGTCCTCTCTCTCTCTCTCTTTGGCTTCAAAATCCCAGAATCTCTCAGAGCCCAGGTTAGTGGTCGTGTACTGCACTGGCCAAATGGCCCTTTTACGGTGGAGGCTTAATTCGGGGCAGACGTGACGTCCCGCTGTCGCCGCACAACCGAGCTGCGCGGTATCCTCTGCACTCTCGCTGCACGAGCTCATGAGCGTCGTAAATTCCTTCCTAAGCTAATAGCTCGCGCTCGCTGCTCCAACTTGAGTCGGAAAAAGAGGGCGACCGCATCATTGTACCCCCTCCCCGGGTCCCGCTCGCAACGTTTACTCTACTTTTCCAGCTCGTCCACCGGCTCTCGTTTTTCGCTTCGCGGCAGTTTGTAGGAACTCTTAGTGGTCAACTACCGCGGTCCGCTTCCTTGGCATATCGGAGATTAAACGCGCTCCTCTCTGGGACCGTGTAATGACGGAAGGGGTATCATGCGCTACTGCATAATGGCGTTCTGTATGGGTTGTCCCTAAGCGGCGAGGCGAAAGCGCGACGGCCGTCTGCTAAGACGACAACAACAACAACAACAACAATTGATAAGGGAAGATTTAGGTCACGGACTTTCCGCGGGGTAATGGGTGGTGGAAAGAAGAGTCCTCTACGTCGCGAGATTTCCCGAGAAAACTGCTTAGCAGGAGATGGTGTGTGTGCGCCCAGCTGTTAGAGAGCTGTTAAAAAGAAGAATAGAAACGACGGAAGGCGCGCATCTCCTTGGAACGTAATGCGCCCCTTTTTTTTTTGCTTATTTCGTGGGCAAACTCCTTTTGTGGCCTTTGGCTGTTAGGTTTAATCATCAGCCGTGCCGTGTTTTTTTTTTTTTTTTTCTTTTTGTAATTTGCCGACGGTTTTTTGGGGTATTGTATGCTTGCGCAACGGTCCTTCGAAAAATAGGAAAAAAATGGTTCGAGCGGATCGAGACTCTGGGCGTGTCGTCGATCCGCTCTTTTCTCGTTGTTTTTTGAATCACGATTTTCTTTTTTTTTACGTGAAGACCTTCTTCCTCTTTTCCCCCTCTCCTTTGTTTGACTCCGGTATAGTAAGAAAGAGAACGCCGACAAATGTAGTACATACGCCGAGTCTTGCTCTCTGATGCAGAGTTGTTGTTATTGATACCGGTCGTGGTGGTAACTCTGCCCCTCTGAGGACATGCGGAGGTCAAACGACCGCTCCTGGAAGAGTACATTTCTCGCGTTTTATACTACGGCGCTATCGTTTCCTGTTTTTTTTTTTTTCCCCAATTTTATGTTGCACAGCCGCGCTCTTTCACGATAGATACCGACAAACTCGGGACTTTCAGCGTGATCAAATATCCGGTACTTTAATTCTGTTATTATTCAGTTATTATACGTGTTCTCTCATCGCTGAGCCAATCGTAAACAGGAAAGGCCGACTGACTTGCGCCTTTGACGTTAATTCATTGGTCCGGCCATGAAATAAATTTTGGGCTGGGATAAATGAATTCAGATTGGGATTTTACTAATGGCATATCGTTTAGTGAGCCAAAAGAAAGAGGGTAGAAGGTCGAAAGCCGGCTCTTCGGTACGAAAACCTGATATTGTCGTACCTCCTTCGCTTCGAAAGTTATCCGCCTTTTCACTGTGATGCATCCGTAGTTCTACTTCCTTTGCGGAAGTAGAAACGATGTTTCTACTTCCGATAAATACTACGCAGAATCACTCCCTAACGTTAATAATCGAATAAAGTTAGCTTAGTTTTTCTTTCTATACCAATGGCAGTCGGCAAAGAAATTCGAGAAATACGAGCATCGTTTATCCCCTCAACTCGGAGCCAGAACGAGCGGCCACGTGGCCTGGTACCCATGCCACGCGCTGGGGTCGGTAAAGTAGAAAACGCGTGTTGAGCTCCGGACATTGTTAGAGTTCGGCTATACTTATCACTGCAGTGTTTGGACACGAGCCACTACCCGAGTGTCCGCCGAGGCATTGATTGTTACGAGCCGAAGTCGAGTGCTCACGCAGTTCTCATGTCCAATCCATGAGCCGCGCTCGACGGTCGTCGGACGGGTGGTTGCGATCCCACAATTACGTCATCAATCTTTGCGAAGGCAAAGACTGAAAGAAATAGTCTTCTATTATCCTCGCAATTTCACCGCGACCAAGAAGCTTCTGGATCACTGGCGGTCCGTGCGAGTGTAACTCGGTCTCACTACGTTTCTGTAAAATCATGAACATTCCAACGCGATATCATTTCATGACCCCTTTAAGCTGAAACGACCTATAGGACTGTGTCGGCTCTGTGTCGGTGTTCGGCTGAAACTCGTGTCCTGACTGACTGAACCCGAGTTTCAGCCGAATGCTGACGTAGCACTCGTATCGAATACGTGCCCCGCACTGGCCCTCAGTTAATGACGTAGGTCGTAGGTAATTCAGCACTTCGGCTTTTTTGTTTATCTAGGTTGTATTGGGTGATCATTCCTTTCCAAACCGCTTATTCGGTGTGATGTTAACGAGGTGAGAAAACGCGACACGATTTTTTATCTTCCCGAAAGTTTGATTTATTTTGTTTCCAGCGAGATTCGTCGTTTTGTTCTGTGCCTTTCTCGAAATTTCGTCACCATGTTTTGGGCGACGCATGGATGGCAGGTGGAAAGCCTGAGTGGCTTGAAGCGGCCGCATTCTTACTTAGGGATTTGTGTGTTACTTGTTGCTACCTTTTTGTTTGGCTAAAAAAAGTGCAATGCAAATGAAAAAAAAAAAATGCGTGCATCACTTTGTTGATTGAAAACACAATAAGCTCAGAAAACCGCGAGGAACAGTTACAACCTTAAATGGTTCATAAAATGGTTATCGATGAAAAGTTTTTTTTTTTTGTTGGATTTATTGTAACGATAAGAGTACCGGTTAGTTTTGAGGTAAAACTAACTCATTCCTTGGGAGAGTGGGTAGCGAATAACGTATTTAGTTATTTGATCGTGTGATTCTTTTTCCCTACAGTTTCGTTTGTGTTGTGTAGACAGCAGACTTCTTGAAACGCGAGCTGCCGTGTGCGCGCGCATTCTTGTCTTCACAGAGCGGGCGCAAAGGACCTGTATGCATATATGTATATTTGAGGCCCAATCTCTTTGTATCGAGTCTTGTAAGACAAGCCAATAAGCGAAAAAAAGAATGAAAACGAAAGAAAGAGAGAGATATGGCTAGCACATGAGACCGAAGTCTCCCGTCCGTCACTTTCTCACAGCCAATCAGTTCACGTGACACCGTAAGCATCAGGTGACTGTTTTGCACCTTTGGTCAAACGAATGGTAGCGGCCCTCTTGGTCATGCCCCTTACCTTTTCCACTAACGAGCGCCGTGTAGCTGTTTTTTTTCAGAACTAAAAACCGAGGGTCCTCTGGTTTTTACTTCTGAGAAAATCCGCTAGACGGTGCTATCATCTTCTTCTTTTACTTTTCATTATCATGATTTTGTTTTTTTTTTGGCAACTAACGGTTACATCGTTTTTTTTTCTCGATCTTTTTTCACGTCACGGATTTGCCAAAAACTACGCGATTGTTATAATTCGTTTATTAATGAGATGTATTGCCTCTATGATCGTCTTGTCTCAAGCGAAGTGTTTATTTCGTATAGTCCTATTTTATTTCGTTAGTATTTTTGTCAACAACTTTTTCGCACACACACAAGCGAACAAAGTTAGAAACTACAACAACGGCTCGCGAAGGGTATTTCTAGGGTCGATCACACCCGAAATGTTTTCTTGCGCTCTCTTCTCCAGAAAGCGTCTCTCAACGGCCAAGGACGTTATTGTATGATTAACCCGACGCGTTGCATATTCGAGCATTGGGAGTTCCTCGGCTGCCAGACTGAACATCGGGATTCACCAGACGAACAGCCGCGATCTACTTCTTCTTTCGTTGTTCATTGACGTCTGTCTACCTTGGGCGACAAGGTGCGAAAAATAAACGATTACCGTTTTCTTTCCCTCTTCGATAATAATAATAACAACAACAACAAAACAACAACAACAACAACAACAACAAACAACATCTTTATTTCCCATGGAGCAAGCAACTGCGGAGCAAGAGAACGGTATCACTGTACGGTATCGCGACATGTGGCGTTCCTCGGAAGGCTGTTGAACGAGAGAAGTTATCACTCTGTTGATACTTCGCCGTGTCACCGATCATGATGCGGGACGATAGGGACAGAAACAAGTCAGCCGCGCGGCTTCGGCAAACTGCAGAGAAACACGATGAGCAGGATTCAAAACTAAGCTTGGCTACTGGGCTGCTACTTGTGTACCACGGCATGGCTAGCGTGGCTGCCCTCCGCTAATGGCGGCAGCACACTGGGAGCGAGAATGCGCAGGGACTACTGGAAAAAGGTCCATTTGTGGGAAGTATGCGAAGCTGGATTATAGTTTATTTTCGCAATTTTCGTTGCGCCAACGTCAGCGTCCTTTTGGCTTTGTACTTTGCTTGTGCCTTTGTTCTTTTGTCTTTGTTCTCCCTCTGCACCTATTGCGTGCTTGCATTATGCAAAAGCAAAACTTTGCGGAGTAATTATCTTTGGTTAATTTTCTTTACGTTTCACACTACGGGTGCTTGGCGCCTTCTGAGCGGGTCGTGGCCTTAATAAAGCAGTGGTTAAATGGCGGCGCTATTTTTAACGGCATTACAATTGTTGGTAGATTAATTAAGAACGACACGGAGTGTCCAATTAGGGCGGCATTCGTCGCTTCGCGATCGGTCCCTGAAGCGTTCTTATCGGGTGGTGTCGCCGTCTCAGACTCTGCTCGGTGGGTTGGGACTGTCAACACCCACACGTTCTCGAACTGCCAAAAATTTCAATAAAAAATTTTTTTTAGCAAAACATTGCTTAAACTTTGAGCGTGTCACGTGACTTGGCGCTTCATGAGTCGCTACGAACCCGAAGGGCACGTGACACAACACTCGAGGAGGTGAGATCCGGTGTGGTATTCTCCTATTGCGCTTCCATCTTCTTGGACCCTGGACCAGCACAGCCGCTGGGGGTCTGTCCGGGGCCAACGGTTGTCGTGGCTTGCCATGTGGCGCGAATTTAAAACAAGTAAACAATTTAAACGTTTTTTTTTTTTGCATGCGCGAATGTCTTTTTGGGAGTGGATGCCACGGCGAGTTTGGAAGGGACAGCAGTACCGAAAGCCCTGGAACGCGTGGGAAAAAAAAAATACAAACCGAGGCGTCTCAATAGCGTTTTTGTAGCGTGAGCTACACTGGCCGAGGTTGAGCAGTTTCGCGTGGCTCCCAAAGAGCCGTGCTGCGCAGGCGGTAGGAGCAGTGACGTCACACGGCGCACAACTGGCGCGCCGGAGCCGCCGCCGCCGCGCGCGCCTCGCCGGTCTGCGCTTAGTCTGCGCATTTCAGAGGAGTGACGTCATAGCCGCGGCAGACGCACTGGCGCCGCCGCGTGCCCAGCTGTGCGCCTCCGTTGCGCAGTAGCCAAGTCTGACGCTACACCGGAGCCGCTTGATAGCGCCTCTCATTTTGTGCGCATAAGCTCACGTTACGTATATCCTGGCATAGCCGAGCTAAGCCACCGCATTTCTTTTTGTTGTTGTATTGGTCGAACTTCATCGGTACTGAGCGGTAGAGGGAAAGGTGTGTGCAATATTATTTTACCTAAGTCAGCAGGGCCGGATTAAGGAATTTCGGGGCCCTGGTTTAAGGCAGTTCACGAGGCCCCTAATGATGATGATAATACGGACTATGACGACAATAGTGGTGGTGGTAAGGACAATGACGGCAATATGCATATTTCACAACCTTATGAAATACAAAATCGTTATTTTATGATACATCTTGGAAGGTTTCTGTATCGGTAGATGCGGTGATTAGAAAATTCAGGTTTCACTGGGTGGAAATGAAGCAGATGCTATGGTGGATTAAAGGCTGCTTCGGAAATAGTCAATCGCTCACTAATGGGTACAAAACGCAAAGCAATGAACGATTGGGGGAAACGTTAAGAATTGTCGCGCAAATTGAGCATCTCCATAGGTCCTCGCAAACTTCCGTTAAAAAGTTAAAAAGGATGACTCCGCGTTCCTATGAACTTGTTTGGCCAGGTCTACAACTTATATTTATACAGTGCGTGTCTCTGCCGGCTTGCATAAATTCATCATGATGTTGAGGTAGAGAGATGGCACAGATGACCGCCTTGATGGCGAGTGGCATGATTACTTGAGCGCAAATTGCATTAGACAGTAGCCAAAAGAATACCAGCAAAATTCCCATGACAATAAGAAAAAAAAACTTTTTTTACTGCTTTTAAAAACATGTTTCGGGAGTCGCATCTTGAATACTGTCCCGATAATATAGTGTTTTTATTCTTGGGATTCGTCCGATTGATTGCAGCTCTTCTAACTAGCCCTTTTTTTAAATTAATTACTGACTTGAACAGTAAAGCAACACAGACAACAAGGTAATCTTGGTGGTTAAAGTATTTAGGGCTCAAACCGCTTCGTCCACCCTCTTCTAATAACTGAACTCGGTCGTGTGCCAAATTAACAGACTTCTGCATTCAAATAACAAAAGAAATACTTGAGGCTGAATGCGATTGTAATATAGCAACCACTGTCATTTAGGCACATTCACAGGCATTGCTCATGAAGATTAAGAAGATATGTTCAAACTCCTCTCTATAGATGCTGTCTATTTTAAGGTGAAAATATTTCAATTAGCTTTGGAAATGGTCTTGTTTCTTCTAATTTCACTAGTTCATAACTTCGCAGCCATTTGGACGTATTACTCGAAGCTAAAAATAATAAATCATAGCTCAGAGGCTCGTAAAAAAATTCCAACGATCATATCGCTCGATGGCAGGAAAAGTGTTTTTATCGTACTGGCATATATACTATATATCAGACACAGGCTCCAGAGCAGTTGCTTACAGTCACTGCCTCTCGAAAACTTTTGGGGTTGTTATCGCTGTTGGGGACATCTCAAGTGCCGGTTCATTGAAACGACTGTTAGCGGTTAGAAAAGATGACTTCGGGAGGTTCACCGATATTTCGTTTTGCTGGTTTTAAGCTTGTCGTTTCGGAGGAAGTTTTCCATGTTTAGACCAACGCTAAAATACAAAAAAGTGTAGCATGCATGTTGCTCGTGTAGCCTTCGGCAACACTTGCCTTCCCACCCACCTATGTCCGTAAAACGCGTCGGGGGGGCCCCAGTACAATAGAAAACTCCGCGGTCGTCCTTCCGCCTGGGCCTCTATAAACTCGTCAAACACAACGTTGGGGCCGAAGTTGACGGAGTGCACCGATTGGCCTATCACGACGATGACTTCGCACTTTTTTCGCCGGCGTCCAATCGGCGCGCTCTGCGAACGTTCGGTTCCAACTTTGTGTTTCCCGAGTTTAGGGCCCCTGGTTTCAATTAGAAAAGACTTGAACGGGGCCGTGCTCCCTTCGCCAAGGAGGGTGGGAGGCAACGCTTACATTTTGTTGTTCTAACACAGTCTTACAACGAGCTCACAAACACCATCAACATTCTTATGGAGAGCTTCCTTTCCGCTTTCCAGTTACATAGAAATTATAAATATAACTAAGTAGGTCCAAGGCCTGTCGAAGTTTATAAAACAAAAGAATCCTCCTAAAAAACGAGATTGGCAATTTGTCAAAAAAAGAAAAAGGAATATGTTTAGAAATATTTAAATGCATTAAGACCTCTTAACGGTGCCCGCCGAACAAGAGAAAAAAATGAACATAACGTAGAGGCAAAAACCACGAGAGGAGAGTGAGTCAAACATGCGACCTTCGACATGAAAGAAAAACGCTAATTTCCACCGCGGAGTTGGTTCATTCTTAGTGGATTCGACACAGCACACAAGAAGCGAAGACAAAGTAGAAGGGTGTACTATGGTAGAAAGTTGTGCAAGTTAATAAGACATGCTTGAAAAAAGAAAAAAAAAAAGCGGAGGACAAGAAGGCGAAGTGTACAAACGGGGCGCTGTGTTGACAACGCAGCGCTCTGTTAGTACGCTTCGTCGTCTTGTCCTCCGTTTTTTTTTTTTTGGGCGCTGTTTTACTTTTTCTTCAAAGAAGGGTGTACACAGGACAAGCGCTACGTTGTCTTGTGTACGCTTCTGCGCTCCGTAACTCCCGAAAAATAGAAATTCAAACCCGCGGCTGCCACCTTTCTTCTAAATAGGAAATTCCCTACGACATTACTTTTGTTTCGTAAAAAAAAAAGAAAAAAAGGTCAACTTTTTTTTGCGTGCACGATTTGAGATGGAGTCACCTATGTCTCAGGCCGAAACGTCGACTGACTTTACGAATAATATGTTACAAAACTCCAAACAACCGTCTCAAGTACGTTTGTCTGCCGTTTATATATATATATATATATATATATATATATATATATATATATATATATTCGCATATCTTGTCAACCCGACGTTAATGCCGGTGTTTGACATAATTCTTGTCCAAGCTGCCTTGCGACGCAAGCTGGGGATTTCGACCGACCTTGTTCGATGTCAGGGTGTTTCAGGGTGGTGCGAGTTTACATGAGAAAATGTTGGCTTCTTCCCTTTTTTAACGCGCTTCTTTTATCACATTGTTTTTTTGTAGTTTATCTTATATGGCTTTATCATTTTTGTGCGAGGTTGTCGAGGCTACAGTGTAGTTTCTCCAGAGTATTGCAGTCCCGCGCTGCTCCGAGAGCACGTGGCTCCGTCTCGCATCTTATTCGCTCTCGTGCGAGGGAGACGCCAAAAATTTTAACCCACCTGACCGACCCGTTCCGGTGGCAACTAATTTTTTTTTCCCGGAGATATAAAATGTCGAAGCTGGAGACGTGGAGATTGCCACGGTTTCGCTATGGTACTTTGCACAGCCGTCAATTTCACACCGAAGGATGCACGTAGTAATTATTTTTTCAACTTATTTTATGACATATTTACGACGTGTACACAGAATATTAAAACTTATAATTAATATTTCTACGCAAAAAAAAATGAAACACTTAAACACGTTTTAGAGCCTCATTCACAAATCATTTACCATCGAACTACTTCATTTAAAATGACAAAATATATCAATATGATCATCTTTAAATGTATTTTACGAATGTACAAGAAAAATATATGCTTAGTCATTATTGTAGTTCTGTTAGTAATGCTGAAACGCAGCTGCTTCTCTCTAAATGAAGCAAAATTGCACGTTAAGAAAAATTTTTTCTTTACATTTTTTTAACCGTTTTCAGTGGCTTGCAACTAACTTGTGATGGCAACACATTGAGTAACTTATGACCTCCGTAAAAGAAGAACAACAAACCTTCACTGAAATTGAGCTAGCGTGTCTGCTCTAAAAAACTTTTTTTTTCTTTTTTTACAACCGACAAAGACTGTACAACGGTGCTGCTCTATCTTGGGTATACACGGGAACTCATCTCTGTGACGTCACGGCGCGGTGGTGGCGCGTCGGTCGCACTTCCGGTCTGGGGCTGTGGGCAGAAGTCCCCATGCCAGACGTGTATTCCTGCGTTGTTTTGAAAGGAACCAGACAAAAACCTGCCTTCTCGTCAAAACGCCGCGACTGGGGCCGTACCAAAAGTGTCGAGAAAGGTTTGAAGGTCAGTTTTCACGTGCTCGGTTCGTCCGAGAATCTGGATATGTGCCGGGAAAAGGGAAAAGCAGACGCCGTCGGACAACGATTGCTTGGGCGGGAAGCACTTTGGGTTGAATTCACGGATACTTTGGTCATCAGATTTATTTGTTTTGTTCCAACATGAACGCCAGAAAACCGTCAAGTTGTGCGGACCACCTGCGGACTACGTTCAGTGCGTCTTCAAGTTCAAACGGCCGCCTGATTGTTCGAACTGTCGTCTGCTCTTTCAAACGTTTCTGCTTGTCGTCTGCTCTCTTAGACGACGGCGGTCCGTAGACCAAATGTTGGCCCGGTACTTGCGATAAGAAGTAAGTGCAGGCCTCAAAAGACTTAAATTTGAAGGTTGGTAAGCAGGCTCGATGAAAACAGTAGATACAAGGAGATGTTGATCATTGTTACCAGTGACCATCACCGACTTGTTATGCCTAATTCAGTTGGTCCGATTCTGCTTGCGATTTTCAGTATCGACGTCGACCATCTCAGCTACGGTTCACGCTTTTGCAGCCCGAGCGGCGTCGCGACTGAAAATTCTGAGCGAAATCTCATCATGCGAATCAGGCTTTAGCGTACATTCTGCGGCGTCCACGCGGAATGAATCGCCACATGTCACATTATTCACGCGAAGTTTTGCGGTGTAACGAGCCTCGGTAATTTCGCTGACGCCGCTCAAGATAGTCAGACATCGCCAGGAAGACGTAGAACCAACAATTCAAACGCGAAAAAGGGCAGGGGGACTCACACTGACGCCGACAACATCGCATTTCAATGGTGTGTTTATGGGCGACGGCGAGTTTCTTGCCCACACCCCCATCGCGCATGCGCGGCGCCGGTGGCGTCCGCTAGGGCGCTCCGGGTGCGCCGGTTTGTTTGCCCTAGCTTTGTTTTATATTTGTGTTTTACTGCGTTGCCTCCGTATATTCGGTCGTTTTTCGCATCATGTGTTCCAGCCTTTGGCCCCTGGACAAGCTGATTTGCATCCTTAAAACTCATCATTGCGTATCACAAACTCGCGCCCTTGGGGTGTTTCGCCTGCGTAATTTTGTTGACAACCTTCTCGTAATTGTTTTTGTGAGCAAGTTCTTGTGACGACAATCCGTTTACAGCGCCGAAGGAATTGTGTAGATGGCAAGGGCTAAATTAACTAAATCGTGAGGTTTTCCTTCCTTTTCTTGTTTTAAGGTGGTAGCCGTGTGAAAGCTCAAGTGGATGCCGCGGGTCTTTCCATTTGAATTAGGCTTCTTGGTTCCCTCTGTGCCTCTCGCTATCCTTGCTCTGCGTGGTTCCACGGGAAAAAATTGCGTGGAAGCGTCGTCGAATACGAAGAAAAATGCCCCGCGGGAAGGACGCGACGGGTTCGTTTTTCTGCTCGCAGATGCCGACGTGGGAGGGGAGGGCCGGCGCAGGCATTCCATTCGCTTTACGAAATTCGGCTCTCGCGCGAGATGCGAGAAATGTCTCCTTGACTTCTTTTTCGTCTTTGGCCCCGCGGCGTCGTCCGCTCGTTCGTTTGCTTAGCGACGTTTGTCTACGATTCGTCTCTCTGACAGCGGCCGGGATTCTCGACGGCACTTTTTCTCGCTTCCTCTTCAAGCTGGGAAAGCAACCCCATTTCCTTTCTCTCTCTCCCCCCTTCCCCCCGTTTCTTCTTTCTCGTCTTGTCGCTTGTCTCTCAGCCCGGATGATGTCACACGACGCTGCATGACGTCAGCGCCGCGCGCGCTATTTTGTGTGACGCGATAACGACAGCCAGTAAATCAGCGGTGCTTTGGAAGCTTTTGTGGAGCTCGCGCCGTCCCTCCGTGTTTGCGGTATGTTGGTTTGGCGCGGACGTCCGTCCGGTGTCGGTGCCCGCCGAGATCGCGGAAGGCAGCAGAATTCTGCGCCGGGCGTGGCTGTCGTCGGCCTTCCCCCTTCCCCCCCCCCCCCCCCCCCACACACACACACACACACACACACGCACGCACGCACACACACACCATTTTTTTTTTTTTGCCGTGTGGTGTTACGCTGGTTAGCGAGAGTGAATACCTATGTGAACGTCTAAAATAGGTAACGGGGAAGGGCAACAGAAATGCAACTGTAATGAAGGCTAGATATGGTTGTGTAACTGTTATGAAGTGGTGAGGGAGATTTGGAAAAGGAATCATGGGTGCAGAGTTTGTTAGCGCACCACAGCTCAGAGCACGTGGAGCGAGAGCTTCTGCTGCAGAACAAGGAATCCTCGCCCGTTCCGATCTCGATGATCATCACACCGGTGTGCGTTCGTGTATATCACCGCTGCGTGGCGCACGTTAAAGACCGCAGGCTAGCAGTAGTACTGCACTGGCTAGATGTCTCGTCCACTGCACAAACCACTGTCGCCATATAAAGGCAGATCGACCTTACGCTGTGTGAACACAAACGTGTATTAATATTACTATTATTTTTTTATGAATTATATTTATGAAACAGGATGCCGAAGCAAGTTTCTGCATGAATGCAAGGCGGGGTGGGGAAACTCTGGGAGCCCGTGGTAAACAACCGAATCAAGGGCTACAAGGCGATATGGAATGGTCCCCATTCAAAGGCAGGGAACCTACTAGTAGTAACATGGATTTTAAAGATAGACTGGAGAGAAATGGATGAGGGACGGTGGGCACCGAGAGTCTTTAAGCTATTTGTAGATGAGTGTCCACACAGGACAGAGAGAGCGAACGATATCGAAAATTTTAAGCGGCACATAGGGATACAGACAAGTAAGTACCAGTTAATATAGTTAAAAGAGCAGATTAGGAAATACGGGATGCGGGTATGCAAACTGAATCCGCCCAATACAATATGCATTAGCTAGATAAAGTATGTCCGACATTTCTAGAGCATGCTTATTGTTGAGGCCTGGACTGGATGTTGCGAACTGAGGTGCAGATAACTAAATAGCAAGGTATAGATGCCGTGTGTGGAGAAGGGACTACACAGCCGGACAATTGATACCCTACTATTGTTAAAAAAAACTTTACTTTAAACAACAACTTTGCAGTTGCCGAAGGCGAGACTGTTTCAGTAAAGGAATTGAGGTTTTGGGACAGCGAAGGAAGAATAGACATTTGGGAGGTGTAGGTAACCAAGCAGAGGTTATCGGATTGGTAGCATTAGTCGAGTGAGAAGAATACATTTTGTCTTATATTTTCCTTACGATCCATTTGGCGCAAGGCACGCGCACCCGGTTGCGAAGGGGCGCTTCCGTCACACAGATTCGAATTTTTAGCTAGTTATATTACTATTGAAAGAAGACTTAACCACTTTTACGTGTATTAGATAGAGGTTAAGTGTTGACAGTAAAGACAGTGGCTAGGTGGCGGAACAAGCCGCCGCCCGCCCGATTTGAAGGGTTCAGCCGTGTACATTTATCCATCCGCGAAAGATGTGAGGAATGAGTGCAGTGTTCGCAGTGCAGTCGGGCAGAAAAACAACACGGGCGGCGGCGGCGTTTTGTCGCATTTGTGGGAACTCTATCGTATTTTGCTTGTTTGTTTTGTTTGCAGCACAACGAGCTTTTGTTTTCTACGATCGTTGTGTAGCGATATTTATTTCTTTATCGTTCCACGGTGGAGTAATTTACTAACAAAAAAAAAAAAACGTGAGTTAAAGCGGTACTCCGCCGTTATCTTCATGGTCCCCGATTTGTCTGAATATTTCCCTAAACACACCAACACACATCGCCGATGTAGTATTCCAAATATCAAGCAAAACTGTTTTTTTTGTGCAAGTTATTGAATTTACAATTTTGGTACTCAACGCGTTTTTCTCAAACTAAGTCTCTACTTGCATCAATGAAAAAGTGACGCCAGCGGCAGGCAGGGGTTCACTCTTTGGACTGTGGACTATTTGTTCCCACCTGATTTCAAGCAGTTCCACGGTGTCAAACGAATGCTTTGGAAGCTCGCTTCAGCACCCGCGCAGCAGCAGCAAAACAAATGACAAATGCTCGACATTGTCCATGTTTAGGCTGCCCGCTCGTACCTGCTAAGCCTGCCTTCCACTGACGTCATGGCCCTCAAAAACGCGGATATGTTTGAAACTTTGAATGTTGGTTTTTGGCATACTTTTTATGTGTCGATTTCACAGTAACTATTCTGAATTTCTCGATGCTTAGTAGCATATTCGAAAGGGCCGAAAGGCCGGAGATTCCGGAAAATATAGTTAGTGGGGTAGGTAGAAAAATATCCGAATGAAGCCCCCTTTCCCCAACTCGGAGTTGGCGCACAGAGGTTTTGTCTCGATCTCGTGAACAGAAAGGTGTTTTTTTACCCATTTTCTCGCCAAGCATCAACGGGAAATTAACTCTGGCCGTTCGCTAAACGTGCCTAATGACGCGGTGTGGTTTTGCTAAGGAGATCCGCAGATCCCATCCACTTTCCTTTCTTTCTTATTAAAGCGCCGATTATGTTTTTTTTTTTTCCCCCGTTTGGTTTACACGCTCGGTGGTCGCAATTAGCGGGAACGGCCTCTCGCCTCCTCTTTGTGCTGTTTTTCTCTTTTTTCTTTCGGAGAAATGTGCGCGTGTTCATTACGGCCGAACAGCTGGGTCACTGGCACCGCGATAGTTGGCCCCGTTGAGTGGCTTTCTGCTCAGCGAGCCGTAATTCACACTGTTTTACGGAGCTCGCGCCGTCGGGAGGACACGGCGAAGGTGGAAACTGCAGAACCGCGAAGCGGCTGGATTGAGCTTAGTCTCCAAAGGTTGGTCTTCTTTCGCTCGATCATTTATCCAATGGGTCCGACTCTTCGCTCGCTCCGTGCAACGGGTGGGAGGAGACCGTGGATTGCTCGTGACAATTGTTGCGCACAGCTGACGTCGACGTCGTCGACGTCTGGGCGGCCTAGAAGACGAGGCGAGGGGGGGGAAGAGGAGGAGGAGGAGAGAGAGGGGAGAGGGGAGAACGCGGGGGGGAGGGGAGGGGAGGGGGAAGGAGAACGCGGGGACCGCCGATTCTGTGCGGCCAGCTCGAAATTCCTCGGAAACGCGCGTTAGCTGTTGGGTGTGCGCTCTTTCTTCTTTGTCTTTGTTTGGAATGGGGAACATCTTGGCACGTTCCGGGGCAGGGTCGTCAGTCATCGTGTCGCCGAGCGGGCTTGCCCCGAGCAGAGCGGTCTCCCCTCCGAGGTTTTCCCCCCTCAAGGCAAGGAGCGCGCTCGCGTCGCTAATTGACATCTACCTATGCTCCGCTCGTTTGTTCCCAGTCGTGGGCCACTGTACGAGTCCCCTTGTGCGCCGTGCAGCTTGTACAGTGAGAGTGCAACTGCCGCCAAACGCTGTAAAAATAAAAAAATCGTTCAGCCTTTCCACTTTCGTGAAGAAGGAAGACCAGCGGAGCTGTACTCGATACACTGTGTGCTTCTTCGTCGTCGTCGTCTGTTTTTCGCGCTGTTTCCTACGATGAATTCCCACCAACGCGCCCACCTATCCATTCTTCTATTATAGCTGGAAAGGTTGCCGCCATCAACGAGCGACGGCGGAAACCATACTCGTTGTGTGCTTGCCGCCGTTGCTTATAGATGGCGGTAGCTGTCCAGGTAGGTTTGTGTCGACATACGCAAACACCATCCTGGGAAACCTAGCCCTTAAAAGCTCCGCTGTAAAAAAAAAAAAAAAAAAGCGTATAGTTTTTTGCGAGAGTTTGTTCCTGGACTGTCGTTTTGCGTTTGCGCGAATAATCACGATCATGTAATTGTTATTTATTTGCGCAACAAGTATGATGTATACGTGACGACATGCGAGGTTAGGCAGATAGGTAACGACCCTTATGCTTGTGCTCCTGCTAGCCGGTCGCCGGGAAGTTCGCGTAAAATTGTAGTGTTTGAATGAGACATCAAAACCGATCCAATAGACCCTTTTCGAAATTTCGAAATGATGCATAGATTATGTGAGGCCGCCATTAGTTGGTCATGCACTGTGAGCACGCATTGGACACGAGCGTTTCGTTCTGAATTCGGACTGTACTCGCATTGAAACGGATTCCACACGAGTGCTGCGTCAGTGCTCGGCGCGAACTCGGAACCAAACACGGGCTTCACGCCGAAAGCGATGAGTCCAACTAATGGTGACTGCGCACAATCTATGCATCATTTCACTATTCCGGAAAGGGTCTATTGCCTCTAAAGAAAATTAAATTTGAGAAGGTGAATACACTGAACACGAATCATGCACGTACGACGACAACGTGAAGTGTATACCAAGGTCGAAGTGCAGGCCGGTGCACGTTTCAAGGAATCCCCTTTGGGAAACGCTAACGCTGACCCCTTCACTTTTCTCTTTTGGCTTTCTCTTTTGCTTCCTTTATTTTGTGCTGTCTCTTTTTGGCTTCGTTACGGGGTCAGTGTTAGCGTTTCCCAAAAAGGAGACGTGTGTGGCGTTTCCCAAGGGCCATGCTAACGCATTCTCTAACGATCCACCGATGGATCTTTTAATTTTTCGCCGCCTACTTGAACCATCGCTAGTACTTGGTTCACGCTCCATTTTGTAAGCGCAAACCAAGGCATACGCGCTCCGCACACCTGCAAGCTCAGACTCGCCCCAGCATCCGCATTGGCTTCCGCCTCGTGACGTCACCACCCTCTCCCCTTTGTCCTTCGCTACTCTCCTCCTCTCTACGCGGCGCGCTCCCCTTTCCCCTGTTTTGTTTACAGACGGACGCCGTCAGCCTTTCCCTCTAGTGTGAATACTAATGCTAACGCATTAATAACGCATAAAAAAAAATGGACGCGGTTGAGTAGTCTATTAGAATGTGCTACTGCAGAGTCATTTCTAAAATAATTGGTGACGGGAACACGTAATTGGAATGCAGTGCTTGGCTCTGGATGGAGCCATCGTTCTGTGTTGCTGCGAAACGGAGCCTCAAAACTTGTTTTTTCTATTTACCTTCTATTGTTGTTGTCTTTCCTCCGTGGTGTGCGTGTCAGGTCACAGCTGTCGAAGTAGTTGCTCTCAGTGCAATTTTCATCTTTTTCTCTCTTTTTTTTTTTTTTTACCCCGCAAGGAGCTCTACAGAAGGGCAGGGGGGTTCGCAGTCGAGAAAGAAGATAGCCACGGGATGGGTCGCTCCCGGAGTGGTATGGGCAGCACACCCGGCGTCGCCGCCACCGATCGCGCCTTATCTTCCCGGTGGGCGACACAGAGCCTCGCGTGCCTCCGTCCCCGGCCTTGCGCACCTTTTGCCCCGGCAATGTCGCCGGACTGGTGCGTCCCTCTGCTGGTGCGACAGCTTCGCCCACGACGCCCAAGCCCGCAATCCGTTCCGAGCGGATCGAGACGACGACGACCCACGCAGGGCTGACTTCTGCGTCTTCGTCGCAGGGACGTCGGCTTGCGAGTCGCCGTCCGTCCGCCTCCCACGGCAAGCGCTCGCCGTCGTCGCGCTGCCTTCGCACCGGTCCCGCCGTCCCGCGCGTGGGGCGGGCGGCGTGCGTCTTATGGAGCGGATAAGCGTGAAAAAGAAAAAAAAGGAATGGTTTTGGGAGACGCGAGCGCCCGGATCGGAATGTTAACCGAGTCGACCGTGCTAGTTTCGTCGCATACGGATGGTGTGGAAGCGGACGTCTGCTTCGTGCCACGGGGAATTTTCGGCGCTCTGCCGTGGTCGCGGGAGTGTGGAGCATACTGAAG